>OX421492.1:41827497-42119997 GCA_949126835.1 Anisus vortex | reverse complement strand
TAGAAACACATACAAATACATGTAGTTGTAGAAACACACACAAATACATGTAGTTGTAGAAACACATACACATATTCTCTCTAACACATACGTAATGAAGATTATGTAAAATCATTGACGTTCTTTCACCCCTCCCCCCCCCCCCCCGCCCCCCTTACTTACCAGTAAGTGTAGAAAATAAAAAACAAGAAAGTGAAGCCAGTTTAAAAAGTTTTGACAAATCTGGCAAATGAGAATTGACGTAAAATAAGAACAAAAAACAATAGCTCTTCACTGCGCCTAAAACTGTAAGTAAAATGAATAAAAAAAAAACAATAGCTCTTCACTACGCCTAAAACTGTAAGTAAAAAGAATAAAAAAAACAATAGCTCTTCACTACGCCTAAAACTGTAAGTAAAAAGAATAACAAAAACAATAGCTCTTCACTGCGCCTAAAACTGTAAGTAAAAAGAATAAAAAAAAAATAGCCCTTCACTACGCCTAAAACTGTAAGTAAAAAGAATAAAACAATAGCTCTTCACTACGCCAAAAACTGTAAGTAAAAAGAATAAAAAAACAATAGCTCTTCACTACGCCTAAAACTGTAAGTAAAAAGAATAAGGTAGGGCCTACACGTCGGACTAAATTGATCAAAGGGCCGGCAAAGCAGCGTTCACCAGATTCTGTGGCCACGGCAAGGAATACTTAGTGGATTTGTGGCCAGCACAATATCCAACTGCCTTTACTTTACCCAAACTAATGTCAGGTACGCTTCAGAGCTTGGTGTCGCCGGAAAAAATCCTAGCCTTCACCAGGATTCGAACCCAGGACCTTCGGTACACCACCGTGCCCCTTCGCCTAAAATTGTAATGTGATCATTTGGATGTGAAGGTGAATCAATGTGAAAGTGAATAAAAGTATAAGTGAATGAGATGAAAGTGATAGAAGTTAAAATGAAAGAAGTGAAATTGAATGAAAGTTATAAAGTGAATGAAGGGGCGAGTGAATGCACGTGAAAGTGAATGCATGTAACAGTAAATGAATGTGAGAAGTAAAAGTGAATGAATATGAACGTGAATGAATAATGTGGTGTATTTTGTTCCTCCCTTGCTATGGCCATATTTCACACGGCACTCACTGCAAGTGGGTCTCACTCTATCAATAAGCCAACCTCAGAATCATATTCTCTGTCATAAATCTACGGGTCAGATTCTGAATATCCCCCCCCCCCCGACCAACTCCCTCCTGCTTTAAACCACCCCATCTGCTGGCTAAGGTCTTGGTCAATTCATCCCTTCTCTCCACTCCTCTCTATAAGCCATATTCCATTTTTCTAGTTTGGGATGTTTTGAAAACAGAGACTGATGTGGTTTTTTTTTCTTTCTACCCTCGTGTAAGCCTACCTTATGGTGCCCATGCATGGGCGTAACTACATTTGTTTTAACTGACGTGTTGGGAACAGAATATTATCTTGTTAATATAATAATGGTTATCTATAGAGCGCTAGTATACATGCTATAACATTTAGCATACTGAGTGTAATATTGGTATATATTGAAGTTGCAGATGTATTGCAGATGTATTGGTATGTAGGCACACAGCCACTAGCTAAAGCTAAAAGGTCGTTAAGCTATTTTTAAAAGACACTTTTATCTCAGAATCACTCAGTGTCAAGGGTAAACTGTTTCATATAGAAGGCTCCACAGATTCAAACTGTCAAGGGTAAACTGTTTCATATAGAAGGCTCCACAGATTCAAACTGTCAAGGGTAAACTGTTTCATATAGAAGGCTCCACAGATTCAAACTGTCAAGGGTAAACTGTTTCATATAGAAGGCTCCACAGATTCAAACTAGTTCTCACCAAATTACTTCTTTTTGTGTTCAGCCAAGCTGGAAATTCTAAGGAGTGACCGTGTTAGGGAGCGCAGTTCCTTTGATGGCGCGTTCTTAGATATGAGTCCTTGAAGGTTGGGTGGTGTAGTACCATTCATACATTCGTATGTTGTTAACACATTCATTTACCGCTCCACATTTTTGTTTATAAAAACCCATGTGGCTAATAAAATATAAAACCAAAAACAACAAAACAAGAGAAAACTAAAACAAGAAGAAAAGAAGAAAAAACATAACGTGAACAATGAATATCTCTCTCGTCCTTTATTTAAAACAAGTATGTAGGGGAAGGTGGGGCTTAAAGTCACAATTTGTACATTTTATAGGATAGCTGACTTCAAAGTTAATCAATCATCACCAAACTAAACATGATGCCTCCCATACATTCACACAACAAGTAGAATAAGTCAAATAAATTTAATCTTTTTATTTCTCAGAAATATAAAATAAAAAATCGGTTGGGTTAGAGTTGTGACAAGTTACCCCACAGTGGGGCAAGTTGTCACACAACGTGGGGCAAGTTGTCACAAAAATTATCAAAGGTTGATATGGCTAAAGTCAATATCAAAAACTAGTCCAGACTATATTCTGGAGGTGGTTCCAGTGCCCTCTGGGGGTGGGAGAACTGCATGAATATATTCTTTTGGAACTGTTCCAATATCAGGCACATTAGATGAAAGAAATTTTCTCTCAACAAGAAACCTCAACGTCTCCGTCTTCATCCTCAATTTTAGTAACTTGCCCCACCTAATATTTTAATTTAATATCTTTATTAAACGCAACCAGAACATAGTCAATGAGACTGACGCTGGCAACTGGCCCGAGCTCCATTCCGACTGTTTCCTCCTTTTCAAACTCTTACGCATAGCCATCACTGTCATCATGGACAGAAAACTCAGCTTCGGTGTCTGAATCAGAATCATCTGCACACTTTTTTTTTCCTTTTTTTGTAAAAAGCTCCAATTCCATTCTGTTTTTAACAGGGGATGATATGTAGATTTCTGAAGACATGGTTTTCCTCGTCGGTATTTTGCGTGGTGCTGCCTTTCCAAATGGTCTGATGGCGAAGGGAGACACATTTTAGTCTGTGATTCCTGCAGCATCAGGTGAGCCACTAGCCATCTGAATGGATGTGCCATTTTTCTTCTTGCACTCCACATAGCCACTCAGCGTTTTATAATTTATATTGTGCCCAGTGGCGGTCTTGCCTAGTGACAAACCTTGGTTGATAACAGCATCGACAGCTAATGACAGAGCTTCTCTACAGAAATCTCCTCGAATTGTGGTACGAATATAATTTGTCATGTTTAAAATTAAATGAAGGCTGTCTGTGGATGGAGATATATAATTAAGTCCCCAGAAATGAAAAAAAAAAAGATTTTTTAAAATATATGTAGCCTACTTTTTACTAGATCTGTACGTCTATAAGTATAAATAGCCTAAGAAGACCCAAAAATAATTTGAACAAAATAATTTTTCTACACTGAGATACCTTTATGATCCATATAGTATTTTAAAACGTTTTACAGAAGGCATTGCAAAATATATAATTAAAAATTTTCATAAATCAAAAGCTCAATAATAGTGGGGCAAAAAGTCACAACTGTGACTTGTAACCCCAACCAGTGTGACTACCTGCCCCACATCAAATTCTGGCAAATTTAATATAATAATTTTTTATTGGATTGACAATAAATAATACCAGTACTCCTGATGTGTAAAGGATACATTAACAATTACACTAGTATAAGGTTGCAAACATTTATTTAATAAAATATGTGTTTACTCACCAAATTTAAGAAAAATCAAAATCCACAATGAAATTCTGAAATTCAAGTGCTTTGCTTTTTCAACAGAGGTGAAAGGCGGAGTAAATTCCCTTCGCCATTATAATTCTTACTTCCAATAAGCTACACAACCACAGTTTCGCATTTTACTTTCATTATCAAATTATGGCTGTAGAGCACTTGTGACAACTTGCCCCTGTGACTTTAAGCCCCACCTTCCCCTAATACGCTTTGTGTGTGGTTGTGTTTGTATCAGTGCCCTCACAAAGGGGAGGGCTGAAGGGGCATATGCGACACTTCTAGGGGGATGGCATATATAACCTATGTTCATACCAGAGATTTTAGGAGAATTGAAGGGGAAAGAAAATTTGAAACACAAAGTGTGAACAAAAGGAATAATGAATAAAGATGGTAAAAGTCAATTTTTTATTTAGACTCTGTTTACACTCAAATGTTTTATACCAATGTTTCACTTTTAGTAAAACACGGAAAATGTTGTGTAATCATCAACTTACCATTCATTTTTAAGAATATTCTTAATAAAAAATTGCATTTTAAAACTTCTTTAACCATAATGATTAACTAAGGGCAGGCACTAAACAAAGCAGTTACACTATGCAAGTGGGCGTCTCCGAAACTTTTGCCCTGGGGTGCTACATCGGCTTGCGAGGGCCCTGGTTTCTATTTAAAAATATTTTGTAAAAATGTTGAAGGGAAGTAGTTTGTGAGTATACACCCCACCCTTCGAATCAAACCACAATTGTTCCTCCCTCCTCCCGCCCTCCCCACAACCGTCTTCCAGGTGACACCGTCTGGAATATACTTGATCAATGGCCGACCCCCCAGTACTACGCCCATGAGATAAAAAAAAACAGCGCCTCCAAATATAAGGTGCCTTCGATCTGATCTGTCCCCCCTCGGCCGGGGGAGGGTGGAGGCGGAGGCAGCCCAGTTTGACGGGGGAATAAGAAAAAGCG
The DNA here is from genome assembly GCA_949126835.1 of Anisus vortex. Classification (NCBI taxonomy): domain Eukaryota; kingdom Metazoa; phylum Mollusca; class Gastropoda; family Planorbidae; genus Anisus; species Anisus vortex. The sequence continues at coordinate 42,115,360 of OX421492.1, read as the reverse complement.
AGTGAGCGAGAAAACCGGAGTAAATCGCTCAACTCTCGCCCCCCCCCCCCCCCCTTGCGGTAATTAACTCATTTGTAGAGCGGGAAAGAAAATTATAAAATCAATACGCTGAATTCACCGATATCCGAAGACATTAAAAACCCAGCCGCTAGCCAGAAAGCAGCGATCAGGAAAACTATTCGCTAGCTCTGGTCACGTGGTTCAGGGCCGGCCTCCTTTTGAGTAGAGTTAAAGGGGGGTGGGAAGGGGGCGGATTTGAAATAGAAACGAACGCGGCACTCGCGTCAGGAAGCAAGAGTGGCTTTTCATTAGAAGGTTCCAAATTGCAGAATCCAATTTTGTGTCCGGCTTAATTTGACTTTTAAAGAGCGTTCCGTGTTCCACAATGGCATATAATGGATTGCTCAAGACGCGGGGATCGGCAAACAGTTCTAGCTTATGAGGAAGGACCTCGTCATTATCCTTTTAACGCCAAACCTCTTTATAGCAAATGGAGATTTTCCTATTGGAACAAAGACTTGCTTGATTTGCCAACTCATATTTTAGTTTTGTGGACCAGGAAATTTTTGTCTGGTTTGTTGGTTTTTAATTGAAAAGGTCTCGAATAAATTTGGCCCGGATTTCTGTATTTGTGGGCGCACAAGAGAGACAGAGAGAGAGAGAGAGAGAGAGAGAGAGAGAGAGAGACAAAAACAAATGGAGGAAAAGAGAGAGAGAGAGAGACATAGAAAGATAGCAGGGATAGAGATGGAAGATTGAATGAGCACAGAGATGACGGGAACAGATAGAGTGGTGTAGAGAAAGAAATTGGGTAGAGTGAGAGAGAGAGAAAGAGAGTGAGAGAGAGAGGTGCAGAGAGAGAGAGAGAGAGAGAGAGAGGTGCAGAGAGAGAGAGAGGGAGGGGTGGAGAGAGAGAGGGAAAGAAAGAAAGAGAGGTGCAGAGAGAGAGAGAGAGAAAGGGGGAGAGGTGCAGAGACAGAGAGAGTGATGGGGTAGAGAGAGTTACAGATAGAGAGAGACACATAGAGAGAGTGTGAACAGGTAGCGAGAGATGGAGGACAGAGAAAGAGAGGAGTGAAATGAGAGAGAGAGCAGAGAGGGAGTAGACAAAGGGTGGAGGCAGAGCGAGAGAAAGAGTAAGAGAGAGGTAGAGAGAGATTTATGACAGGGTGTAGAAAGAGAGGAGGTTTAGTGAAAGGACAGACAGAAAGGAAGGCCAGAGATAAATGAGGAGGAGAGAGAGAAAATACTGAGGTAGTAAATATGATTATAAAACAATGTGTCAATTATAAAGACTTCTTGTGGTTAATGGAAGCGTTCTAGAGAAACCAGAAGAAGAGAAAAAAAAACTATTTAGACCACAATTGCATTCCACATGAGTGGATCTAGAGATCATTTTATCAGGATAGATGGGCTCCAGCAGTCCATAGAAGCCCATGAATAGCGGTTTCCCAGGATTCAAGCGTCATTAGGATGTGTATGTCTCTCGGGTGATGTCATCCGTACAGATTGTCATCAATGACAACACACGGGCTAAAAATCTGTACATCATGACTTTCAATTGTCTAAAAAGATAAACGGGGAGCTCTTGCAGCCCGTAAAGATTTGATTTCATTACAAGGGAAATCTACAAGGCGCACCAAATTTGTGTGTGTGTGTGTGTATGTGTGTGAGTGTGAGTGTGTATGTTTGTGAGTGTGTTTGTGTGTTTGTCGTCCGCTCTGGCATCATCTGTATCAGTCAATGAAGATCACGACTGATTGATTTCTTTAATAACCGTTCAGCAATAATTAATAAAGGAATCGGATTCAATTGAAACAATTTCTACACTTCACTAACCAAAATTTTCATTTGATTTTGAATGTGGTCCGTACACACGTAAAAATTAGTGAATTTAAATGAACGTGATTTAGAGTCGCTTGTGTTTAAACTGTTCAGTTTTCCTACACTTCGAAATTACTTACAAATGACATCGATTACTTACCAATCACTTGCTTCGATTTATTAAATAGTATATTGATTACTTACAAATTACATCGATTACTTAAAAATTACTTGCTTCTATTACAAATAATGGCTTAAAGTAATATAGCTAAGGAGTAAATAAATGTATTATTATTTATTGAATAAGATTTCGAAAAAGTTTGAAAACCATGAAACTAAAGAGATTTTTTCCAGAAGGGTTGTTTGAAAAGATGTGCAATTCGTCTATTTTAATGGAAGTCCGTAATGTTTGAACCGAGTCAATTGTATGTGCAAATGCAATGTGGATTAAGATTAATGATTGCCCTGTTCCAACTTTATGAATGCATAACTAACAGAGACTTGGTATGATCAAGACAATAAATTACATGGTATGAAAACGACCAATAGAACCAACCTACACATCTACGGTTCAGAATCTGAACAAATTAAGATGGCGGGATTTAGTGAACTCGGCCGGCTGTACACTGTCATGACGCATGCGCAGATTGCCCCGCCATGTCATCTTGAAACGAATGTGCAAACGGCCAGTAAAATCATTCATCACACAGTTAAGCGGCCATAACGCGGCCAGAAGGCTGATGAATTAAAAGCACACAAACCTCGCCGATCTCTCGGGCGCTTCATCTAGAAAATGAAAGTCTGCGCCCCACACACTTCTGGCCAGCCCAACTGTAAATATATCCACTGATCAGACGTAGAGCTAATCATATTTGCTTTTCGCGCCTTTTTGCACCCATTGGAGACGATGCTCGCGAGGAACAAAAGTGCCATCAATTGGCCGCGTATTGCTATCGTTTGGTGCCACCAGGCGTGAACTTAAAAGGAGGCACCAGGCCAGAAACGTCAACCTCTCCCCCGTGACACGGTCCCTAACCCTGGCTAGATGCCAGGGGCAATACTGCCCGCGTTTTTGTAGTTGGAAGACGATAACTTTGATTGCTTTCGGTAGTTAGCAAGTTGGGGAGGGGGGAACAAACGATCACCGCAAGTAAATATCTTCCAGAACTTAATCTGAACTATTCTGAGGGTAAAAACAATTTACACCGCACAGAAAAGCTTTCCAAGAAACGCAAAGAATCAACAATCTGTGAATGGTGGGGATATTGCGGTGGTAGTGCCAGGAGTATAACAGTATATATATGTCTGATTTAATTTCACCAATCCTTGTTTAGACCATACATTTAAACATGAATGCGTACCTTTTTAAAATAAAATAAGAGTTTCTCAATATCGATTCTTTTGTGTGTGTGAAGTATAAACGTCTTAGTAAACTATAGATCTACGTATGAAAGAAAAGTTTTTTTTTTTTTTTTTTTTAAAGCATGAATTATACGTATGATTCCTAGAATGTAAAATATAGGGCAAGTAAGGCAGATTTCACCATTTTCCGTGATCTAAACACACACATAGGGATTGTGTGGTCATCACAATTCCCGAACGTTTACTTTCCCCAAATTATGTCATTTACCCATCAGAGCTTGGTAGACTAAGGATCTTTACTCAAGTGACAGGTGAACATAATAACCTGGATTGGAACTTGAGACCTTTAGTTTGACAATCCGAACGCAATTCTATTTTATCAGTAAATTGTTTTATCTTCTAAACAACACGAAATCAAACATTCGAAGAACCTAGAAAATATAATGATGGCTTATACTTAATTTGTTTCGCTAAAGCATCTTGTAGCCTATTTACTGGGTACTGTGTGTAAAGTAAGTAAAGTATCCCGTCCGACCAGTTTGATCCATGGGGCCGAGGAAGCAGCATTCACTAGTTTCTGTGGCCACGGAATACACAAAGCCCAGCCGCCTTTACTTCACCCCAACTAATGTCAGGTACCCATCAGAGCTGGGTAGACTCAGGGACACCCTCCAAACCCGGGAACAAATTATAGCCTTCACCAGGATTTGAACCCATGACCTTCGGTACGCCAGTCGAACGCGCTGCCGCTCGGCCACAGTGTACAAATGAACAATTCTTATAAAATTTGATTTGAGGAAAAAATTTGACAATATTGCACGCGTATTTAGGCCCAATGCTTATTTTTCTATCATTTAAAGGTAGTTTCAGAACTAATAGAGAACCGCAATGAATACATTTTGGTTTTCTTTGTACTTAAACCTGGACGAATTCAATTAATAAATACTCAATAATTATTAAATGTGTTTTCAAAAGCAAAAGAAAAAATAAACTAACCCATAAAAACAAAGTTTTTATTATACGCCTTTTATTTGATATCATACCTTATGAATTTCTACACTAAAATTTCGAATCGGTAATGTCGGCAAATACATATCTAATTATAACGATTCCGCATTCTGATTTCCGTGAACATATTTTGTGTCCTTATTTTTTTATTTTTTTTATAGATTATAATAAATATAAGTGATATCATACCTTATGAATTTCCACACTAATATTTTGCGCATCCGTTTTTTTTCTAGCTTTGGCCCGCAAAAACAATAAAAATATAACTTATTTTGTTTCGGCTACATTGTGTCGTTTTCATTCTATTTATTTCGTAAAAACTAACATATCCGAAAAGTTGATTTACTTCCGACTCTTCCAGAGAGGCAGCCATGATTCACGTACAATATTTTCTTCGAGTTGCAAATTGGTCAAAGGTATTCGTGACTATTCCAAAGGCCATGATGCTGAAAATTTGAAAGAATGTATTGTTAGTCGGGACAAGTCTGTTGCCCACGTTTTAGCTCGATTGGACGACGGAAAGTGGTCGAAAAATCGATGCAAAGTTTTCCAAGCAAGCAACCAACCAATCAGTCAGACAGACAGTACGAGTTAATATAAAGGGAGTAAAAAAGATGAATATAAAAAAGGCAAGAAATGATAGATTCCAGACTACTGTGATACACCATTATTAATTTAGACTGGTTAACTATTGAAAGACGAATGCGAGAATGGTTGCGTCAAAAGAAACCTACTGTTGTCGAAACGAATGGAAACGTAGAAATATATTAGATTTTATTTCAACGTGATGGGGTACTGTTGCCGTTCGGCAGGCGTTCGAATCCTGCTAAAGGCTATTTTTTTTCCATGGTGTCTCTGACTCTACCCAGCTCTGGTACCTTAATTTAGTTAAAGTTTAGGCGGCTGGGCCACACATTCCCAAGTACAGAGGTCGGCAACCTACAACACGCGTGCCAGACTAGGCACGCATAGTGATTAGATAAGACTCCAAAAAAAGGCAATTCGTCTCTTCTACAAGAAATAGAATGCTAGATCAGGATGACTTTAAGGCTGTTGGCACGATGAATTTATTAGAAATCCTACTTTGGCACACTATTATCAAAAAGTTGCCGACCCAAGCCCTAGTAGCCTATACCGTGGCCACGGAAACAAGTGAAAGCTGATTTAATTTGGATCAGTTTGGTTCGAAAGGTACTTTACTTTATATTTAAAAAAAAAGTTTTTACGGTATAAAAAAACAAGAAAAAAAGAAACACGCATGTGTCGCATATGTAAGTAAGTAATATTTTGCAACCAACTTAACTTATAATAAATACTGTAAATTTCAAAAGTTTATATTGTTTGCATGTGGGTAAAAACTGATAGAAGATAGGTAGTGGAGAACAAAAGCAACAAATATGTGAAGTTTTTGTTTCTTTAAAGCGAGTAGAAACAAATGTATCGATTTGTTGACTCTGTATCTAAATAATAGATTGAAATTGAGGAATTGTTTGGCCGTGTCTTTCGTCCCGGTGTTTGAGAAGCATTGGCATTCTACTTGCTTAAAAGGAGAGGGAGGGGAGATAATTAGACTTGGACAAGACTAGACCATATTAAGAGACGTGTTGCAATGGACACTTTGTGAGTGTGTGTATGTGTGTGTGTGTCGTCGATGACAATACGTGTGTATGGTAGGCGGGCAGCTAGTGAAGGTACCGCTAACTAATCGGTCAAAGGGCGGGAGGAGGAATGGGGAGAGAGCTAAGCCTAATCGTTACAAACGGAGCTGGAAATATTTTTATATTCGCATTTCTCCCAACAAGAAAATAAAACAACTATAAAAAACTGTCCTGAGATTGACTTGTGTAGAAGCAGCCCTCGTCAATCCTCGACAGTCTTTTTCACAAGCGAAGTCTTCAAGGAATGCTCTATTCTGCTGTTCGCCACCGATGGCTATTCCATTCTAAAGCGTGTCAAATTAAAAGCCATTAAAGGCATTTAACAGCTCGGAAGAGAGAGAGAGAGGGACAGGGGAGGGAATAGAGAAAGTATGGAGAAAAGGAGGGGAGGATGAAGGCGGGCGGCTTTGTCACTTATCGCCGGGGCCCCAACAGCTCGGGAGAAAGTGAAGCGGGCTTTGTCACCCTATCGCTTGGGCCCATCAACACAAAACGTGAGTGCTCCCGACTCGTTTTCAATGCGCTTTTGACTTTGTGTACCATTAAGCGTCGTTGACGTGGGCCCGCCGCCGCCGCCGCACCTCCCCTCTACCCCTCCTCCCTCCCCTCCCAGCCTTGGCGTGAAGTTTATTGTCCCTACTTCACACCTGCAAAGTGGCCGATCCCAAATCAATGTTATTTCTTGCAGTGTTTTTGAATGCTTGTATCAAGTAATCCAGTGGCAGGCAAGCTAAATTATTCCCCGTGACTCTATAGCTTTACGGCTTTATTAAATACGAACAATTTAAAGCGCCTTTCAAAACATTGCCTTCCGTGCTGGAAACATTTTAAGTTTAAAAAGGTAAAACAACAGAGGTGGGTTCATGTATGTGTGTGTGTGTGTTCAAGAAAGAAAAGGGCCGGGGAGGGTAGAACGCTAATCCATCAGGCAATCATTAGCAACCCCCCAGCCCTTTTTTTTTAAAACCGATAATTTTATGTTATGGAGAAATCTATATACATGACGTCATTAAACAGTTCATGGAAGGGATCAGCTTATTTGGAAATGTTAAAAAAAAAATCTGTTTGATCTTTTACTGACATTGTTTTTACAAGTTTACTTGATTATGTGCCCCCATTCATCCACAATTCTAAGGTGCTTTTTTTTATTATACTGTCACTTACCCTAACAAATTTGTATAATGCTTCTTTTTTAAAGTTTATCCTATTGTAAAGTTGATGCGCTTCCAAATATTTAGATCACAAAAGGTTTATTACTGCACAAAATGTCTATTATGTATTTCTTTAAAATTAAATCGGGAACAAGAAAAGCTAACAGATTTTTGTTTGCAGGTTTGTATATATTCAACGATAATTATAGTGTAATCAGGAGGGATTTCCGAATTTTTGTAGCAATCAATTTGTCTTATCTTCTAATCAAGAATGCACATTTTATTTGTGTAAAAAAAAATTAATGAATCAGTAATTTGCCTTTTTTTTTCAATTGGTTTATTAATTTACGTTTTTATTATAATGTAAGCAAAACGTATTTCACAACAATAGTTCAATCTCTCTTTAAATTGACCCAGGGTTGACAGTGTTAAACTTATAATATAACACAATGTCTGAAATAGAATATAGTACATTACTTTTTTTATACAAAATAATATATTTTTTGCGTAATCAAAGCTTGCAAATAATTCAAGTTTCACTGTATTTTCAGTTTTATTTACACAATTAAGACTAACATCCTAACATTATAAGTAGGTGTATATATATAATAGCCGAGATCTATACAGATCATTTTGCCTTATATGAAACTAGTTGGAAACTTTGATAAGGCGGATGCACATTTTGTATGATTTTTATTCCAGATAAATTTGTTCGGAACATGATACAATTGTTCTTTTGTCTGGGAATTCACAAATGTAACTTTATTTTTTTTTCCTCTTTCACTACAAACGCATGCTACTCCCTACACCGTCTCTGGGCTACCAGATGTTTAGGGGGCTTACAAAACAGCGAGCTATCTCTCTCGCCCAATCATCTCCATTTTTAAATCCTCCCTCCCTCATTCCTTTCCTTTACCTCTCTACTTCTCTTTCTCTCTCTCTTTCTCTCTTAACTCACATCATTCTGCAACTGTCCATCGTTGAAGACTCTATCCATTTTCACCCATAACAGTAAAGTAAGTGGGCGTTCCCTCTTCCCCCTCCCCTTCCTTCCCTCCCTCCCTCTCTCCACCCCCCTCCCCAACCCTTCCTTTCCCTGTCACCCTTCCTGGAAGCAATTTGTCCGGCATTAGACCTTTAAGCTTCGCCCGAATCTCCAAACGATGATGCCGGGGCCGCCGTGGGTTTAATGGATGATCTTATAGGGCCAGGCTCATCTGGAGAAATCAGACGCATTTTAATGCAGTGCTTATTAACTTTGTGCGAGTTTTCATAGCTCACTCGGCCTTATCGCACCCATCCTGAGCCAATATGCAAAGCGAGCCGAAAGAGGAGGGCTAAAATCCGCGCCTTTGTGGCGAGAGCGGAGACGATGAGCTGCTCAGATAAGCCAGATATGGCGGACGTTAGTCGCGCGTCTTCTGTAATGCCGCGGCAGAAGTGACCTTCTCTGTAGCGTTGTGTTATTAGCCTTCATTTAAGAAAGCGTTATTTTGGTATCCAAGAGTTTTTGAAAGGAGATCAGAGAAAATTCATCACACATCCGTTGGTCTCAGATATTTGTGCATGGGAGTATGGTGATGAGATGGCGAGATGCTGTCATAAGATGGTTCCTTGTTCGGGTGACTTTTGTGTGATTCTATTGTTTAGTTAGTCATTAGGGACAAAGTTACGACAACCGTCACAGGATCGGCATCGGTGATAACCAAATTGTTGGTCGGAAAGTTGAATTACATTGGGTTGTCATGGCAACTACAGACCTCGAACGCCAACTGTAAAGTGTTTTCTTTTTTCCTTTGATGTCATCTTGTCCATTTGGCCATTGATGTAATCTTGTCATTGTGGCAGTTAATGTCATCTTTCGGATGTGGCCGTTGATGTCATCTTGTCAATGTGGCCGTTGATGTCATCTTGTCAATGTGGCAGTTAATGTCATCTTTCGGATGTGGCCGTTGATGTCATCTTGTCAATGTGGCAGTTAATGTCATCTTTCGGATTTGGCCGTTGATGTCATCTTGTCAATGTGGCAGTTGATGTCATCTTTCAGATGTGGCCATTGATGTCATCTTGCAAATATGGCCTTTGATATCATCTTGCAAACGCGGTCAATGATTCCTTTTGCGTTTTTGGCCAATAATGTCATTGCAAACGTGATTATGGCTTTCAACCTAAGAGTGTTGCCATTTTTTGCCACATTGCTCATGTAGTACGCCCGTCAGGCCATCGGTGTCTTCACCTGACTTTAGCCACTGGACTAGATCTTTTGCATGTAACCATCGGTGTCAATATTGCAAGCCCATTCCTAATGCCATCTTGCACCTAGAGCCAGTGATGCCATATATACAGGCGCATAGAGCCAGTGATGCCATATATACAGGCGCCATGACCCATGCCATCGAGATATTGACAGTCTATTCTGTCAACTTGGGTGCCACTCGATTAACCTTTTCTTGGTGCTCAAAATATAAAAAAGGAAGTTTGGTCCAGATCTCTAGGTCTATCGTCCAATACATTCATGAACTAAAACAAGTTTAGCTCTTAAAGTACAAGACTAGTCATTGCATCTCATATAACATCACACACTCCTATATTCGGTTATTCGTAGCTATGGAGGGAAAACAAATTCACATAGAACACACAAACACACATACAGTCATATAAATATAGATCTCTATATGTATATGAAATCATACATGCAAACACAAAAACTTAGAACTAGTTGAAGATATAAGCCCATCCCATCACATCTCAGTTAACACGCGACATTCACGCTTGGACAAATTTGATGAATACGAAAAACTGTGAACATATTTTGTTCTGAAAGGATTAAGTTCAAAATAATACAGTTTCAGAAGAAATCAAGTCGCACCCCTACTCTACGTCACTCATTCATATTTGTTCATGTGTGGACAAGTCAGGTCGGAGACTTAGCGCCGACAAACAGGGCCATTTTAATTTCAGCAGATTCCCCCTCATTACATTGCCTTATTCATGGGCCCCATGCTGGGATGAAGCTCCCTTACCTCAGCGGATATAGAACAACATAATACGGAGTTTGATGCCAACATTTCCCATGAGATGTTTTTTTTAACCCATGATCCTTACAGATTACTCGGTGGAGCGATGGAAATAATACACTAGTCCCACAGCGCTGACTTGTGGTTATGTTAGAGTTAACATGAGCTCACAGGTCACAGTAGACTTATTTTCAATTGACATTCTAAATTCTAAAGGAATAAAAAAAATATGAACTATTCGAACTAGAATCTAATTTGATACTGTAAGTGTACATTGTTGATGCAGGAAGTGAAATGTTAAGTTTACAAAGCCTCTCAGATTTCGATATTGTAAATTTTTTTTTCTAGCTTCTAGATTAATTGAATAAATTTAGTTTGTTAGTGCAATTTAAAAAAGCATTATTTTCAGGAAGGTGGAAGACTTGTCATATTATTATGTTGTACTATAGGCTAAAAACGTAGTGCTCTTAAGATTTGATAATGTACAATAAAAGGTGCTGACGGATTTCATGCAAGCGATAGAGTGGCGGCTAGTTAGTTGAATAAAGATTGGAAAATATAGTTTGATAGATCAGTGCCAAGTCTAATAAAAAAAATTTTTTAAAAAATTATATATCATCAGTTTCTGTGGCCACGGCATACGAGGGGATGTGTGGCCAGCGCAATGCCCAGCCGCCTTTTCTTTATTCCAACTAGTGTCAGGTACCCATCAGAGCTGTGTGAACTCAGCTAAGTCCCTGGAAAATATTTTTGTCTGCACCAGGATTCGAACACAGAAACTTCGGATCGCCAGTCGACGCGCTGCCGCTCGGCCACCATGTCCAATAATGGCATTCATACCTCATTAAAAACAGGACATTTACGATTGGACTAATTTGGTGTAATATGATGAACAAAACAATAAACATGTTTTAACGGAAAGGATTAAGTTCAAAATTATGTTCAAAGTAATATTGTTCAGAAGCAAGCAATCATTCACCAGTTTAGTTTAGATATGATATACATAGTTCAGTGCAATACTTTGATTTTTCATTGGTGAGAAAACTCGTAGTTCGTTGCTATTTTGGAATAGATATGGGAAACGATAGATTCTGTTTTAATCTTAATTCTATCCACTCAAAGTAATGTAAGTATTTAACAATGTTCTAGAAACATTTACAAATATAGATAAACCAACCGGCCATATTTCAAGGCACTACCAATTCAATTTAGTTTTTATATGTTCAACATAGCTCAGAGTAACACAGATGAAACACGATGAGAAAACCCATAATATGTTGCAAATATCTATCAGATTGATGAACTACTGTAGTTTCCTGCATTTTACGTTTCCAGTTCCGAGTGAAACAAGTCGAACAATATTTGATGTTATAAAATCAGGATTTTCTAATCATTAAAATCTGTAGAGACCACGGACTACCCACATAGAGTTCAATTATCTTAAAGGGTCGTTCATAAATTATGTCAACAAAAGAAGGAGTTTTTTTAAATTATTTTAAACATTTGCCAGTCAGTTGTTAATAAGGGGAAAGGTGTGTGTATATGTGTCAACATATTTTGACGAAAAATCGTTGATGTAATTGATGGACAGCCATTAACGAACATTGGTCGTTTTAGGGCCTTAAACTGAAATAATTTGATAAAAACTGTCCTGCAATAATTACCAGAAAATTGAGACTGTTTTCAACAAATAAAACTTGTAGAATAAACCCATGATTAGATAGTTATAAAATGTAATAAGGACGCATTGTTGTTTTTTTCTGTTCATAATTAAACAAATGTTTTAGGCATTATAAATTGAATAGCATACTTTAGAAAACTCCTTTCATTCTAATGAAAGGATTATTCAATTCTGGTATTTTAGTTTACAGACCTACACCCAACTGTGTTAGCGTTTCGTCTAGTTCTATATTCCACACACTCTATATAGTATTCATTTTAAAAGAGATTTAAAAAATAATTTCTAAACATAGAAAAGTCACTTCGCTTTTTATTGTTTGGATCGTCTCAATTAAATGGACGACGCATAGCCTTGCCCCCCTCCCTCCCCCAACCCTCTCTCCCACCCCCATATCAATGTTATTTTAATAGCATCAATTGACCGCTAGGATCATGACCTGCGACAGCCAGGGCAGAAGTAATTAGCAGCATTTTTTTTATTGCTATATCGTTGTCCGAGAGATTGCTAATGACCCCTAGAGACAGCCCCAGCTGTGGTCACTTCTGTCCTTTAGATACTGGGCAGTAACTGATTTTTAGAGTAAGCTGTACATTATACTTGAAGGTACAAGGTTGACACTGTAAACGTTGTGTTTAGGTTATTATATATTATATATACATATAGCCTACATATGTATACTGTAAAGATAACACTATTGAATATTTAGTAATTGCTAGGTAATTAATATTATTATTGTTATGTTTTTCATAATTCTATTTAATCAATGGAACAAAACATTTTATTCATCAGATTGTGGTTTATACAATTTTCACACAGTTTGTGGTTGTCAGTAAAATTTATTCGGCGATCTTATAAGTTTTAGACGTTCGTTCTAGATAGAAGATTATTACGTCCACTAGGCCCAAAACTCCTGCCGGGCGACAGGGATCCGTCGGTGGCAGGGCTAGAACCCGCGACCTGTCAGTTGGTTTTGTTTGACAGTCCGGTGAACTAACCGCTGGACCAGCCGACTTCTCGATTGGCAGCATAAAGTAAAAAATAATCCACAAGAATATTTCAATACAAAGAAAAATAAGAATGGACTAAAGTAAAATGTATCTTCTACTATCGGGCGTTCATACAAACTAAAGCTGTTAGAGAAATCACACTGTGGAAGAAAAATGTTGCCTCTACGGACATACGGGATTAGGAATGGCTTGCTTAATGAAGCTGCTACAGTGTGCTGGACCAGTTGACCGCTTCATTGATTTTATTGGGTTTTTGCTTGGGTAGTCATGGAATCATTGGGAAGCCTTCTTCTTTTTTTGTGTGTGTTAGTTCGTAAATCGACACGCAAATTAAAATCTGGTTTTATCGTTAATTGTTGCTTTATGTTTATACGGAGAGAAAATAAATGTACTAGCGGGGTACCAATGGGATATTATACTTTTTTTTTTTTTAAAGATGGACGTAATAAGATGGTAGATCAGTAGCCTAAATTATGAAATTGGTACAATAATGGATCCGTGTGATATTAGATTATTAAGCTAATGGATAATCAAGATACTGTTGTCATTGTAATATTCGACTTTATGTTTTAGATAATCATGATTTGGATTTTTCTATATTATTTATCAGTGGGGTATTAGATTATTATGGATAATAGATTGTCGAGATAAAAAATGAGTGTGATCATAAATACACGACATAAAGTAAGTAATAGACCTGGTTTAATCACAAAACTTAAAACACCCAAGGTAAGAAGGGCAGAGAGCAAAGTATTAATAAATACATAAAACATTAAATTCTAACAGAATTACAACATAATAACAATCTATTACAATGATCAAATAAACATAAGGATAATCACACTATTCTTGACTACATACGCAAGATCATATGCTTAGAAGTTATCTTTCTTCCCGAGTGGCTTAGTGTTACCAGAACAAACCAGGAAAACCATTAACTTAGCATTATTTAAAACACTAACTCAAACACGGATAAGCGTAGGATTATGAATAGGGTCTGTAATATAAAAGATAAGATAATTGTTTCACCAATAAATGAGAAATGCCAATGTGTTAATTATTAAAAAAAATATTCCCTCTTTAGTGCTAATGTCAATTCTAATTAATTGTATAGCGCTCAATAAATTCGTTTCGCAATTTATTGCTATTTTATAACTTCTGTGTACGGGTGCACACACGAATGTTTTTTTAATAATATAGTTTCTTACACCTTTTCTCATTGTGTACGGAAGGGATGTTCGGGTATGGGGCGCAGGGTATGGGGCGCAGGGTATGGGGCGCATGGTATGAGCGCAGGGTGTCGGCGGTGGGGAGTCTATACAAGTGACTTTATGGGAGAGTGATGACAACATTGTATCACTTCCTGCTAGATGCCCAGCCTACTTGATAAGCTGGACATAATTGACCACATCAGCCTTTAGCAGCTCAACTTTAGTTGAGACCAACGATCATCTAATAAGGTCCACCTTTAGAAAACAGGTCTGACCACCGGAAGTTACTGAGGTGAGGGTGAAAGTTTTATAGCCAATATAATAAAAAAAAGGAAAAGAAAAACATATTGAATGCCAGAAGGGGAGCCAGGGTTAAAGGTGGTTAAGGGGTGGGGGTTGAGGGGAGGCCCGTTGTGTGCGATGGACACCTGGCTGTGAAGTACTAAACGTCTGGGTGACAGGGGATTGCCTGAAACTTTTTTTCAATGCGGAGGTAATCATGATGAAAACGGTGAGCTGGTCATGCGTGGATCACTCCGAGAGACGGGACCTCAATCACACACAATCACACACAATCACACACACGGACACACCCACACACACCCACACACACGCGCGTATGGAAATAAAAAGGAAACGAGTGTCGTAAAGTTGATCACTTGTAACTGACGAAAACATACAATGACAATAAAAGAACTCTTCTATTCCCTTTACCTTAAAAACTGTTTTTTTTTTTTAAACTCCCGGATGGAGATTATAAACATAGCTTTGACCAATCCCATAACAGAGTTAAAGATTTCGAATTTCAAGAGAAATAAACGTGTGTGGGGTGCAGGCATAGAATATCGGGGATACGCTGTTGTTTTTTGTTTAGACGTCTTGGAGTAGAATACGGACCGTAACGCGATAATAAAAGTATAAAATTCATCAGGTCTTGCCCCAAGTAACACGTTGACAAAAGACTCCCCAGAAAACATCGCTCCAGGTGTTGGATCTACCTGAATTGCGGTATATCCAGCCTACCCGGACCACACTGTAGCTTATATAAACACACACACACAAATATCAAATATATATATTAGACAACACCACAGTGGAGCATGTCAAATTGGACCACATTGTAGCTTTTATTTATATCAGACCACAGTGCAGCATGCCTATGTGGACCACACTGTAGCTTATATCTATATTAGACCACAGTGCAGCCTGTCTATGTGGACCACACTGTAGCTTATATCTATATTAGACCACAGTGCAGCCTGTCTATGTGGACCACACTGTAGCTTATATTTATATTAGACCACAGTGGCGCATGTCTATGTGGACCACACTGTAGCTTATATCTATATTAGACCACAGTGGCGCATGTCTATGTGGACCACACTGTAGCTTATATCTATATACCGTTTCTAACTAGATCACAAAGTAGCCTAGCTAAGTGGACCTCCATCGCTTACAAAAAAAATTTTCACTTTCATCTGCAATGACAAAATAAACATATGTACTGGGTTAATTTACCAATTCAATGGCACACCCTTTCCTTATCCTATTAAAGCAATAAAACAATTTATTAAAAAGAAATAATGGTAAGAAAAGATAAGGTTTTTCTCTCCATATCTATTGAATAAAACTTCAGAGTACACTCCCTTTCTTTCTATTCAATAGCCGCCCACGTATTAATGAATAAACCCAATAAAACACTTTGAAAGAGTATGAACTGTTTCGTTTTGTTTCTTTCAAACAAACATAAAATAAAATTTATTTTAGACTGCACCAAGCTATTAATACTGCATACAGAACATAAGGGTCATCTTGGATACATATAATAATATGTGTAGGCCTACTATTTAATATGTAAATTGTATGTATATACCGGCAAGTCTCCACCTTCTCAATCCTCCCCGTGCTTTCAGGGAATCCTTTTTTTTAATAATGTATTTTAAATATGTATGCCTATATGAGGTTTGTTTTTGTCTCTACATCAAAGCTTTATGTGTAGCCATGGCTTAAAGTGTACAGACGTTCCTCCTAGATAGAAGATAATAACACCCTGGGCCCAAAACGCCTGCAGGGCCACAGGGATTGGTCGACTGCAGGGCTAGACGGTCCGGTGTACTAACCGCAGGACCAGCCATGCTCCTCTTCCAACAGACTCAATTTCTACGAACGCCCATGACGTATAATTCATGGGGGCGGGCAACGTTTTCATACTACTGTGCCAAAGTAGGATTTCTAATTTATTCAGCGTGCCAACACTCTAAAAGGCACTCCTCCTAAGACACCAACTTTCTTATCAATGTTAATTGAATTGCCTTTTTTGGAGGTCTTCCGCGTGCCATTGAAAATCGACCCGCGTGCCAAGTCTAGCACGCGTGACATAGGTTGCCGACCGCCTGAAGTGGTTATATTTAGTATGCACTGCAAACATTTCTGGATAAACTATTGTTTACATTGGCGACCAAATAGTTCACTGTAAAGATGGGAGGGAAATCGCTTCAATGCGTGGTTCTCTCCGTCCATCTCATGCTCAATGAATGTCTCTGACCACCATAACGATGGATCGTAATGACCCATCTCAGGATGCTAGACAAGTTCTTGACATCAAAAGAGAAGGCGATCTCCCGCCTTCATATCAATACGGTGGGGGGGGGGGGAAGAGCTGAAAGTGGAGGGGGGCGAGGGGAAGCAATCTGAATCGTAAATACTGTGTGAATAAGTGTGATTAATAGCATCAAGCAATCTCTAGCGCCTGCCAGCGGCCTGCACCCACAAGGCAAGTGATAGCGCCCCGAACAACAATTCTTTCCATCTCTCTGTGTATCAATGTCTTGTATAGATCGTATTAAGATCGGGTTATGCTTTAGCTGTTATTTAAAATATAGAACGGTTTGTGTTTTTACTGTTAGGAAAAGATAGGTTTGGTTAAAATGGCTTGTTTTAGCTTCCATTAGGCTGATCACTGCGTCTGTACTGTATAGGTGGTAAATGTTAAGCTTCTGATTTAAATATTGCTGTGAGTTTGATATACGTGTAATGTGATGTACACGGCGTGTAATGTGATGTAGACGGTGTGTAATGTGATGCAGACGTGCAGTTGTTGTTATATGTAATGTAGATGTTTTTGGAGACGTGTAGCTGTGCGTGGTAGACGTGTAGCTGTGTGTGGTAGACGTGTAGCTGTGTGTGGTAGACGTGTAGCTGTGTGTGGTAGACGTGTAACTGTGTGGGGTAGACGAATAGCGGTATGTGATAGACGTGTAGCTGTGTGTGGTAGACGTGTAACTGTGTGGGGTAGACGAATAGCGGTATGTGATAGACGGTTAGCTGTGTGTGGTAGACGGGTAGCTGTGTGTGGTAGACAGGTAGCTGTGTGTGGTAGACGGGTAACTGTGTGTGGTAGACGGGTAGCTCTGTGTGGTAGACGTGTAGCAGTGTGTGGTAGACGAATAGCTGTGTGTGGTAGACGGGTGGCTGTGTGTTAGACGTGTAGCTGTGTGTGGTATACGCGTAGCTAAGTGCAATGAACGTGTAGCTGTGTGTGGTAGACGTGTAGCTGTGTGTAGTAGACGTGTAGCTGTGTGTGGTAGACGTGTAGCTGTGTGTGGTTGACGTGTAGCTGTGTGTGGTAAACGAGTAGCTCTGTGTGTAGACGTGTAGCTGTGTGTGGTAGACGTGTAGCTGTGTGTGGTAGACGGGTATATGTGTGTGGTAGACGTGTAGCTCTGTGTGGTAGACGAATAGCTGTGTGTGGTAAACGTGTAGCTGTGTGTTTTCGACGGGTAGCTGTGTGTGGTAGACGTCTAGCTGTGTGTTGTAGACGTGTAACCGTTTGCGGTATTCGTGTAGCCATTATGAGGTTGAATTGTGAGCGAATGTTTCGGTTGTCTATCTTTGGGTCGGATTTCTAGCTGAGTGGTGGAGTTGTCTAGATGTTTGGTGTAGGCTACGTTTAGCTGTGAAGTAGCCTATAGACCTACGTGTGGCTAGGTATGTGGTATAAGTGTAGCTTATTTTATAAGTGTAGCTGTGAGTGCTGTACCGATGGCTGTGTGTGATGGAAGTTTAACTGTGTATTGTCGATGTTGAGTTGTGGTGCATGTGTAGCTGTTTGACGTGTAAGTGCAGCTGTGTCTAGTTGTGTAGCTGTATGTGGCCCCGAGTGTATGCTGTATGTGTGACCGTGTCTGGTTGAACGAATGACAGAACAGCGTACCAAAGAGAGGAAAAAAAAAGCGAGAATCAGTTTTCTAAAGGTATTTACTCAAGTTGATATATAGTCAACCTTGAGTCAATTTCACCCTCAAAAGCACCCCTCCACCCCTGGCCCTCCACCCCCGGCCCTCCACCCCGGCCCTCCACCCCCGGCCCTTCACCAACAACGTAATGCCAGGCGGGGTGGACGGACAGATGAAAGTGGGGAGGGAGCGGGGTGGAGGTGGCAACAAATCGTCTCTCAAACAGCCATTAATTTAAATGCTAAACAGTGAGCGATACGGAACAGCCGTTTTGAATATAATTTATCGAATTGGTCTTCAAAAATCAATTTGTCTCCCGCCCGCTATCCAAATGACCGAATGAATAGCCGCTGCTCACATACAAACCAGAAGAAAGGAAGAAAAAACTATTCAAATGCTTCTCAATAGACACAGCCATTTCAGCCTTAGTCTGTAATTCACTATTTTAAAAGACACGCAGCTAGTCAAATCTTGAAAAGAACTGGAAGAAGAATATGTCAAATGGTGGGGCAGGGGCGTGTTGGAAGGTGGGGGAGGGACGTAAGAAGTTAAAAAAAAAACATTCGCCAAAACGGTTTCAAAAGAAAGTAAATGCATTAAAAAGGTGTTTTAAACATTAAAATATTATAAAGTATGATAAATAATATAAGTATAATAAAAAAAAGTGGTTTATGCGACTCAATTTTAATTTCTTATTGAGGGTCTTCGTGTTGTGAATTATTTATTTTTTTTACAAGTTTTGTAAATGCTTAGACATGTATTGCCTAGTGACAACAGCATTAGCATATTAAAATATGATCGCTCTTGAAATTATTGCTTAAAATGCTTTGTGTGTTTCGTTATAATAGTGTTTTTTTTTTGTTAATTTTTCTTTCTTTATATATTCTTCCTTTGCACGGACATAACATTTGAATATCAATGTAAATATGTCTATGTTGGAATAAAGAACACACACACACACACACACGAACAAACCAACACGTACAAGCGTAGCAGTCATTTTTTTATTGAACAATTTGTAGAACAGAAAGTTTTAAAAAAAAGTTTTTTTTCTTGACAAGTCATCGATGATCAGTCTTGTTATTATAATAGCTCATTCATCTTGTTTGACGTGCGTTCAAACACAAACACGTACAAAAATGTTTCTGCTTCAAAGCAGTTATCACCACAGAATATAAATAAACTCTTATTCTGTGGTTATCCCAGTTTATCTATATCTTCATATTAAATATACAACGCAGAAAAAAAAAGGATTATCTTTCCTTTCCTCTTTAGCTTGATTGCAAGCTTATCTTTAATTTCGTTGAAACCTAAGCTGTACTTCAGCGTTGATTAGAATAAGGTATATTGTTCTAATATTGCAGATTTTATGCATTACCCTCCCCATCCTCCGATAGATATTGTATGTAAAAGAACGCTGTTAATAGGCCAATTACTTCATTCAATAACAGAAGGCAGAGGAAAATGAGACTGCGCCATAAGATGGAAGGATGACATATATAATAGAAGTGTCGTAGTTATTTTTGCAGGGTAGGGTCAAGACCATTGGTAGGATTGGATGGCTGAGATGCAACTAACAGGACCAGCATCATAAAATTCAAAACATATTTCATAGACCAAGGTCTTAGGTTTTCCCAATTTAAGTAGAACGTTGCTTCTTCAACCTCAATAACCAAACACGATCTGATCACGCACTCGGCAGCCAAAGGTCGATGGATTTACCCGAGTAATTAGGTTATGGCTTATCCGGACAAGATGGCGGACATTGTTGATAGTGGTTGTAGTCGGCTATTTCATTAAACGTTAATATTTTATTATATAATATAATGAACTCTCGTGTATTCGTACCTTGTATCGAAATGACCCATAAGATAGATCCACGCGTAGCGGTGGACGTTTTAGTGCAGTTCTTTGCCAGCCTCCGACAAGTAAACATGCTAAAGTCTGTGCTCTGAGATAAAACTCCTATTGATTTCTAATATGAAGGATTCAATATTATTTTACAATAAGCCTCAATGCTATACAAAGTTTATTGAAGATATTTCTTATTCATTGGATTATTGTTTTATTCTTAATTATGTGTGTATAATATCATTCGGATTTCTACTTAATGATTTTGTAATTAAACCAATTATTCGTTGCTTTTACACAGCTTGGTTTACGTCGATCTATCAACGTTATCTACATGTATGTGTGTGTTACTTATACAATTATAGTAATTACAACACCACAACTCAACACCACGATACTTGCCGTGTAATATGAGCCAAAAGTAAATATACATGAAGGAAAATCAAATGAAACTCTACTCTACGTTATGTAGATTGCCAGGGGATATTTGGAACCAGGAATACCTTAGACTACAATAAATTAATATAAGACTGAAATAATAAAACCATCACCAAGTGAAAGTATAATCACACTAATTATAACAATATAATAACTATAATTTCTTGAACTGAATGGGGGCTCTAGCCGAAATAACACTATAACTACAATTTGACCAGGTGTGATGTAATACATTGTGGCTCGTTCCAGTAATTAAATACTGCCACGTAATAAAATGATGTCTCGTGAGTGGATTATATTATAGTGGATATTCCGTCACGTAATAGTGGTGATCAACACTTACCGTACAACAAGATGTGTGTGGTGATCAACAATAACCGTGCAACATGATGTGTGTGGTGATCAACACTTACCGTACAACATGATGTGTGTGGTGATCAACACTTACCGTGCAACATGATGTGTGTGGTGATCAACAATAACCGTGCAACATGATGTGTGTGGTGATCAACACTTACCGTACAACATGATGTGTGTGGTGATCAACACTTACCGTGCAACATGATGTGTGTGGTGATCAACACTTACCGTACAACAAGATGTGTGTGGTGATCAACACTTACCGTACAACAAGATGTGTGTGGTGATCAACACTTACCGTGCAACAAGATGTGTGTGGTGATCAACACTTACCGTGCAACAAGATGTGTGTGGTGATCAACACTTACCGTACAACAAGATGTGTGTGGTGATCAACAATAACCGTGCAACATGATGTGTGTGGTGATCAACACTTACCGTGCAACATGATGTGTGTGGTGATCAACACTTACCGTACAACAAGATGTGTGTGGTGATCAACAATAACCGTGCAACATGATGTGTGTGGTGATCAACACTTACCGTGCAACAAGATGTGTGTGGTGATCAACACTTGGCGTGCAACATGATGTGTGTGGTGATCAACACTTGGCGTGCAACATGATGTGTGTGGTGATCAACACTTACCGTACAACAAGATGTGTTTGGTGATCAACACTTACCGTACAACAAGATGTGTGTGGTGATCAACACTTACCGTACAACAAGATGTGTGTGGTGATCAACACTTACCGTGCAACAAGATGTGTGTGGTGATCAACACTTACCGTACAACAAGATGTGTGTGGTGATCAACAATAACCGTGCAACATGATGTGTGTGGTGATCAACACTTACCGTGCAACATGATGTGTGTGGTGATCAACACTTGGCGTGCAACAAGAGAGGAATTGGGTGGTGATCAACACTTACCGTACAACAAGATGTGTGTGGTGATCAACACTTACCGTACAACAAGATGTGTGTGGTGATCAACACTTACCGTGCAACAAGATGTGTGTGGTGATCAACACTTGGCGTGCAGCAAGATGTGTGTGGTGATCAACACTTACCGTACAACAAGATGTGTGTGGTGATCAACAATAACCGTGCAACATGATGTGTGTGGTGATCAACACTTACCGTGCAACATGATGTGTGTGGTGATCAACACTTACCGTACAACAAGATGTGTGTGGTGTTACGAATATCGGTCATAAATGAATGACGTAGTAAGGCATTGACCTCTTAACAAGTGCGTATCAGAGTCCAAAGCGACCAAGGTTTGACCTTTATGCCCTGAGGGCAGTTTAAATAAAATAATTCGTTCAAATCCCGTGGAAATTGGAGGATAATTCTGGATCGTAGTATTCTATAGAGAAAGAGGTTAAAATGCGTATTAAGACCCTTATTACGTATCAATTAAATTTGTAGAACGGCTCGTTACAACGTAATAAAGAGAAGAGTATATTACATTAACCCCCAAAAGAATAACTATATTTCTACTCTTTATATTAATTAAGTAAATAAAACGTAACGCAACACAAACATACTCTAAAGTCAAGATGTAAGATTTACAAAATACTTTGTTATTTAATAAAGAATTAGACGATGACTATATATAATTTACAACACAGTACACAAGAAAATTCTAATACAAATCCAAACTCTAAAATACAGTACACAACAATATTATAATACAAATCTAAAATACAATACAATAGATAATCTAATATTAATTACTACTTACAAAGAAAAGCACTAAGTACAAAGGAAAGGTGAAAGCACACACAGAAAACTCAAACATACAGAAGACCGGTCGACTCAAGGCTCGTCACAAGACTGCCCAGAAACACAACACACTGTGTCAAGTAAAAAAAATAACCTCGTGCTCAAGCGAGGGAAACCGGGTTATCGGTACATACAATACAGAATGAAAAATAATATCAATTACAAAAAAAAAACATTCTTCAGCGTGCGGTCAAGCGTGACCAACACAATGGACAGAAAGGGAGACAAAACAATACTGGGTGCAGGGGAGATAAAAAGAAATCAGCACACTCCAGTAGACACAGGAGAAAACAAAAGTGACAAAATTAGGGAACGTAACACCTTCCCCCTAAAATAAAAAGTTTACATTTGTAAAGAAATGGAAATCTTTTTCTTTTACTACTTCACAAAAATTACTTGAACCAAAAAAAACAACAACATAGCATTTACAATCGAGATAATGCATCTGCAATTACATTATCAGTACCCTTAATATGTATAATATCTAAATTGTACTCTTGCAAAAATAAACTCCACCTGAGAAGTCTTTGATTCTTTCCAGACATCTTATTTACAAAGGTTAAAGGATTGTGATCAGTAAACACTACCAGTGGAAACTTACACCCACTAATGTAAAAATCAAATTGGTGCAAGGAGAGAATCAACCCAAGACACTCCTTTTCAACTGTGGAATAATTCTTTTGATGTACATTAAATTTCTTTGAAAAGAAACAAACGGGATGGTCAACTTGGAAGCCATCCTCCTGAAAGAGGACTGCTCCAACCCCAGTATCACTAGCGTCAATGGCTAATTTAAATTGTTTACCAAAGTCAGGAGCCATAAGGACTGGAGAATTAGATAATATATGCTTAATCTGGTCAAAAGCTCTTTGACAGGTCTCAGTCCAAATAAATCGGACATTCTTTTTCAGGAGGTTTGTTAAAGGTGTAGCAATTACCGAGAAATTCTCACAAAATTTCCGGTAATATCCAGCCATTCCCAAATATCTTCTGAGTTGTTTTCTATCAGTGGGGATAGGGAATGCTTTAATAGCTTCAACTTTAGCAGTAACAGGTTTTATATGACCATGTCCCACCACATGACCCAAGTATTCTACATGAGCATGACAAAATTCACATTTATGTAAATTTACAGTTAAATTGGCTTTTGACAATTTTTCAAAAAGAGATCTTAATTGTTTAACATGAGCTGAAAAATCTTTGCTGTAAATAATTACATCATCAATGTATGCATTGCAATTCTCTTGGTCAGCAATGAGGTTATTAATATTTCTTTGAAAAGTAGCCGGAGCATTTTTCATCCCAAACGGCATAACCTTATATTGATACAACCCTTCTGGGGTGACAAATGCGGATATTTCCTTGGCACGGTCTGATAGTGGTACCTGCCAATATCCGGATAATAAATCAATTTTTGTAATGTAGGTGGCATCCCCAATACGATCAATAAGATCATCCATTCTAGGAATTGGAAAGGAATCAGTTTTAGTAAAAGTATTTACTTTCCTGTAATCTGTACAGAATCTAAAGGTTTTGTCGGGTTTAGGGATCAAAACACAAGGTGAGCTCCAATTGCTTGAGCTTGGTTCAATAATATCATTATCAAGCATATACTTGATTTCTGATCTAAGAACGTCTAACTTTTCAGGATTAACTCTATATGGGTGTTGCTTGACCGGAGTTGCATTACCAACGTCAACATCATGTACAATTAAATTAGTCTTATTTGGTACATCAGGAAATATATTGTAAAAATCCTTAATGACATTTTCCAGTACATTCTTCTCTGTCAGTGGCAGATGTGACAACTTTTTATCCAAATTATTAAGGATAAAGGAATTTGGCAATTTGTATTGTCCAAATTTTTCCTTTACAATATCCTGAGGGACCACAGGGGTTACATTTAAACTACATGGTATCGGGTCAGATACCTTCTTGCTGTCTATTTCTGAAGTTCTACTGACATATGCCTTTAACATATTTACATGGCACAGTTGCTTTTTCTTTCTCCTATCAGGGGTTTTTATACTGTAATTCAAGTCACTAATTTTGGACTCCACTTCATAGGGACCAAAATACCTAGCTTGGAGCGGTTGACCTGGTATGGGTAAAAATACCAGTACCTTGTCCCCTGGGGAAAACTCTCTAGCTCGAGCCTTTTTGTCATACCAGCTCTTCATGTGGGATTGGCTTTGTTTCAGGTTAGATTGTGCTAAAAGGAAAGCCTCACGAAGCCTAGTTTTAAATTTCAAAACATGTTCTAACAATCCTACCGTGGCTGTCGGTGACATCCACGTTTCTTTGATGCATTTCAATGGGCCGCGAACCGAATGACCAAACACAAGTTCAAAGGGACTGAATCCTAAGGACTCTTGGACAGATTCACGGGTCGCAAACAGCAGCATGTGGATTCCTTCATCCCAGTCTTTTTCATGTTCATGGCAGAAGGTTCGGATCATGTTCTTAAGCGTCTGATGGAAGCGTTCAAGAGCTCCTTGTGACTCGGCATGATATGCACTCGACATGCAGTGTTTTATTCCCAGTTGGTCCATCACTTGTTTAAACAGGTTGGCCGTAAAATTAGTTCCTTGGTCCGATTGAATGGACTTCGGTAGACCAAATAGTGTAAAGAATTTGGTCAATGCCTTCACAATGTTCGGGGCCTTGATATTCCTTAGAGGAATCGCCTCCGGAAAACGGGTAGAGGCACACATAATTGTCAACATGTATTGATGGCCGGCTTTAGTCCTTGGAAGAGGGCCAACACAGTCAATTAGTACTCGACTGAAAGGTTCTTCGAAGGCTGGAATCGGCTTTAGAGGAGCGACGGGGATCTTTTGATTGGGCTTGCCCACCATCTGACACGTGTGACAGGATCTGCAGTACCGGACAACATCTTTCCTCAGTCTTGGCCAGAAGAAATGCGACATTATCTTGTGGTATGTTTTGTGGATGCCGAGGTGTCCTGACATTGGTGTGTCATGAGCCATATTCATGATGTCAGCACGGTATCTTTCGGGTACCACAATCTGATGAACCAGTCTCCACTCTTCATCATTGGATGCGTCTGGTGGTTTCCATCTTCTAAACAGCATATCATCATTTAGGTAGTATCCTGTAGACTCTTGCTCAGCCTCTTGTGGTGACATGGCGGTTTCTCTGAGTTTGGCAAGCTCTGGATCACTCTTTTGTTCCTCTATCAACTGTTCTCTAGTTGATACCGTTTTGTCAAAACTTGAAGTTTGATTTCCTTCTAATGTAGTGAAGAATGTGGTTTCAAGATCCACATCATCAAAGTTATTGTGGGCTTTTGTAGAACTCTCTTCTTTGGAGGTCTTTAGACTCATTGACCTAGTCACTGCACACGCTGGATACCATTCTTGGTCTTCTTCTGGTGTTGCAGATACATTCGGTTCACGAGTGACGATGGGCTCGGCTATCACCTTCCCACCAGCTAAATCATTGCCCAACAGCAGCGATATGCCTTCCAACGGTAATGTTGGTCGGACACCTACAACCACCGGTCCAGAAACAAGATCTGACTTGATCTCAATAAAATGTAAAGGCACATTTATACAACCCAGCTCTACTCCTCGTAATAGGATGCTTTTCCCAGTCGTCGTTGTTTCTGACAAGGGCAGAATACCCTCAAGAAGTAACGATTGCGATGCACCTGTGTCTCTTAAAATGGTAATAGGTCGTAGACTGGTAGAATCACCTGGTAGTGATACAAATCCTTCCGAAACGAAAGGCTTAAAATCCTCTAACAAAACATCAGTGTTGTCTGATGTAGACATCTGGACTTGGGTCAAACTCTTGATGGAGTCAGGGAAACATCTAGAAGATGCATTTGAAAAACTCTCTTTAGAGTCAGGAGAACATCTGGATGATGTATTTGTAAAACTCTTGTGGGAGTCAATAGAACATCGGGTGGATGTATGAGGAAAACTCTTTCTTGAGTCAGTAAAACATCTGGAAGATGTAGTTGGAAAACTCTCTATGGAGTCAGTAGAACATCGTAATGATGTGTTTGGAAAACTCTCTACGGAGTTAGTAGAACATCGTAATGATGTATTCGACGAGTCTTGGACGCTATGAGTCGATGCACTTGAAGATTCAAAAGCTGTTTGCTTCGAGTCTTTCTTACCAGCTTTATCACTAACTGCTGAAGTGGATGTAGACTTGGGAGACCAATGCACAGTACATGCACTGACTTTTGAGGGAGCCTTTTCATTCTTCCTCTTCAACTTCCAGCAGTCATCTAATTTGTGGCCTTCTTTCTTGCAGTAGGAGCAAGATTCTTTCACAGTGCTAGATTTTCTTTCAGTTGTACTGCTACTTTGAGTGGATGTACTAGCAGTCGGTTCATGCACTTTAGATTGTTTTTGCTTGATATCTGACGGGAGTTTTACAAATCGATGCGATATGACAAAGTCATCGGCTAACACTGCAGCCTTGTGCACACCTTCCTCGCCACGGTCAGCTAAATGCGTCCGGACGTCCAGCCGTACACAATTCTTAAACTCTTCCATCAAGATTATGTTCTTGAGCTTCGCAAAATCGTTGCCGATCTCTCTTGAGGTGAGCCATCTTTCCAAGCGTCGTTCCTTTTCTCGCAGGAATTCCACGTGTGTTTGGCCATCCAGTTTGCGATAGTCTCTGAACTGAAGTCTATAAGCTTCGGGCACAAGCTCATAAGCCTTAAGAATTAATTGCTTAGCAACCTGATAGTCCTTCTGTTGTTCTATAGTCAAAGAACAAAAAACTTCTGCAGCCCTGCCAGTCAGAACTGTTTGTAGCAAAGTGGGCCACAAAGTTTCAGGCACACTGAAATTTTTTACCGCAAGCTCAAATTGCGGGAAATAGTTATCAATTTTATTCTCAATAAAGCGTGGGACTATTCTTAAAAATTTTGTTGCCTCAACAGTCTGACTGACAGTTGGAGAAGGATCTGGTCTCACATTAGAGTTAAATTCTATTTTCTTTAATTCTATTTCTTTTTCTAATCGCATTTTCTCTAGAGCTATTTCTTTCTCTTTTTCTTTCTCTTTTAGAGCTATTTCTTTCTCTTTTTCTTTCTCTTTTAGAGCTAGTTGAGATTCAATCTCCATTTGTTTAAGTTTGATTTGTAATTCAATATTGGATGAGCTAGCCTTGCTCTCATCTGGGCTAATTGTTGTTAAAGCCTCTTCTGGAAATACATCTTCATCTACATAATGGATAACAATAGCATCTCTTATTTCCTTTTTGAGAGCATTGGATTTTACTTTTAAACCTAATTGTTTAGCAATAGCGACCAGATCCTTACGGTTGCATGTATCTAACTTTTCAACAGAAGGCTTCAATAAAAATGCCTGAATAT
Organism: Anisus vortex; assembly: GCA_949126835.1. NCBI lineage: Eukaryota > Metazoa > Mollusca > Gastropoda > Planorbidae > Anisus > Anisus vortex. The sequence continues at coordinate 42,087,404 of OX421492.1, read as the reverse complement.
CCATGCTAAAATCTTACAAAAAGTTTAAGTACAACAAAACAAATTTTGTACAATAGTTTGATCAATAAAACAATGGTATCTTAATCTTGACTTCAAAAACTCCTTTAACTCAATATTAAATTTAGTCAAATTGTTTAACTAACATCAATTAATGAAATTTAATTAATGTTCAAGATCAAATCCCGGACGAGCCCCCAATTTCTCTATTACGTATCAATTAAATTTGTAGAACGGCTCGTTACAACGTAATAAAGAGAAGAGTATATTACATTAACCCCCAAAAGAATAACTATATTTCTACTCTTTATATTAATTAAGTAAATAAAACGTAACGCAACACAAACATACTCTAAAGTCAAGATGTAAGATTTACAAAATACTTTGTTATTTAATAAAGAATTAGACGATGACTATATATAATTTACAACACAGTACACAAGAAAATTCTAATACAAATCCAAACTCTAAAATACAGTACACAACAATATTATAATACAAATCTAAAATACAATACAATAGATAATCTAATATTAATTACTACTTACAAAGAAAAGCACTAAGTACAAAGGAAAGGTGAAAGCACACACAGAAAACTCAAACATACAGAAGACCGGTCGACTCAAGGCTCGTCACAAGACTGCCCAGAAACACAACACACTGTGTCAAGTAAAAAAAATAACCTCGTGCTCAAGCGAGGGAAACCGGGTTATCGGTACATACAATACAGAATGAAAAATAATATCAATTACAAAAAAAAAACATTCTTCAGCGTGCGGTCAAGCGTGACCAACACAATGGACAGAAAGGGAGACAAAACAATACTGGGTGCAGGGGAGATAAAAAGAAATCAGCACACTCCAGTAGACACAGGAGAAAACAAAAGTGACAAAATTAGGGAACGTAACACCCTGTAGAATCTTCGATGATCGTTTTCTTTGTAAAGTCCCGACCTCCTTAAAGTCAGTTCAGTTTAAACGTTTGTAGAGTGAAGTCGCTATATTCATTTGTATATTGTATGCCATTGTATTGAAACTTATGTTGTCATCAGTTGATGAAGTTTATTGATCGTTTATATTGAGTCTACAATTTAAATAAAATTGTTTATTCAACAACTGGAGTTGTTTGATCTATCATTGTTGAGAAAGGTGTTGAAGATAATTATCACGAATATAACTACATTGCTGCATAGACCTGTCAGTCAAGGAACCCCTAGCTTGGGCTACAGATTAGCAGAATCTAGAGACTTCTAATAAAAATACAACTATATTCATAGAATCCGATTTAACGAGTCGTAATAATAGTCATCATATAGAGGGCCATAACAGTTTGGGGGCTCGTCCGGGATAGTTGTATAGTGAAGCATATATTCAAGTTGTGTTGTGTTGTGTGTTGGAGCCGTGACCTACTGAGCAAGCCTAATAACGCTGAATTCATTCTTCCGATTGGAAAAACGTAAGTTGGAAAATTTACCATTTTATAAATCTCTTAACTAAAGAATGGAATTTATTGAAAATCCAGAAGAAGAAGTTTTGAAAACTTTATCAATAAAGAAGTTAAAAGAGATCGCTGAGATCTTAAAGATAGAAGTTACTGAAACTACACCATCGAGGACTGTGTTGACACAGCAGATAAAAGATGTGTTGATTGCGAGTGGCAAGTTGAAAGTAGAATCAAGCGCGGAGGGATATCAAGTTGAAGGTCAGATGTCCGAACAGTTGCGATTTCAACTAGAAATGAAACGGATGGAAATGGAAGATAAAAGAGAACAAAAACGGATTGAGATAGAAGAAAAACGGCTTGAGATGGAAGAAAAACGGCTTGAGATGGAAGATAAGAAAAGTCAAAGAGAAAGTCAGGAAAGAATAGAACTAGCAAAGATAGGAGCTACTAAAAAAGAATCTCATAATGATGTAGAGATGGCCAGATGGAAAAAGCTAGTCCCTACCTACATTGATAAAGAAAGTGAGATAGCTAATTTCTTCCAGACCTTTGAAATTTCTTGCAGAGATTTTAAGTTCCCAGAAGATAATTGGGGAATATTAGTCAGAACAGCTTTTACTCAGGGAAGGGCAAGAGATTGTATTCTATTGTTAAAAGAGGAGCATTTAAATGATTATGAAATCATCAAAGATTCTGTACTGAAAGCGTACAACCAAATACCTGAAAGTTATCGGAAAAGGTTCCGTCAGTACACAATGTCCCCTTACCAAACACACTTAGACTTCCTTAGAGCAGAAGAAAAGTTAATGGATCAGTGGATAAAATCCAGAAATATCGTCACATTAAAAGAAATGAAAGATATCATTCTGTTAGAGGATTTTATTAACAAAGTGAGGCCGGATATAAGAATGTATTTATCCGAGCGTGATATCACTGACCCACATAAGGCTGCTGATTTAGCTGAACAGTACACATTGTGTCATAGGACAGCTGGTGAAAAGAATTTTAATAGGGCACAACGGCAAGGAGAAAACCCACAAAAACAACATCGTGAAAAAGAGCATTTTGTGAGACAAAATGATGTTAATAAGAAACCTGTCAACAAAAACGTCCAATGTACTTTTTGTAAAAGAACAGGACATAGCGTTGAAGACTGTTGGAACATAAGGAAAGAAAAAGGACCTAACAAAGTGGTCATGTGTGCAAGCCATAAACCAATACAGAATGTACAAGAAAGCGAAAATACAAACGAACTGAATTCGAAGAAAGATTCTTCTAAACCAGAAACACTGAGGGTGGATTTGCCTGAGAGCAAAAGTCAGAAGGTAGAGAAATCTACAACTGAAGATAATGAGGATAAATATCCTGATTATAAATACAGAATGGCTACTATTGGATTAATTGTCCAGGTCCACAGAGACGAAAAAGTAGACCAAAGTATTTTTGACTCGAACAAGAGTCTGAAGTCATCGAAAGATGAAACAACACCCGAAAGTCATGGTCAAGGGAAGAATAAAATTGACACAGAGACCCTGTGCAGTTTTCAACCGTTCATTAGTGAAGGTTGTGTGGCCTTACAAAAGGAAGGACCACTGAAGTCCGTAAGAATATTACGAGACACAGGAGCATCATTAACACTGCTGCTTAAAGATGTATTACCATTAAATGTTAATACATTGACAGGACAGACTGTCCTATTGAGAGGTTTTGAATGGAAAGAAGAAATACCTCTACATAGGATATACCTCACATCTGACTTGGTGACAGGATATGTGACAGTTGGAGTAATATCAAAACTTCCTGTTGAGGGCATATCTGTTATCCTAGCAAATGATTTGGCGAAAGGGAGGGTGAGACCTGAACTGATTGTGAAGGAAAATCCAGACCCTAGTCCTATTGTGGAGACAGGAAAAGAAAAAGAACTTTATCCTGTAGGTGATGTCATAAAGGGTATGACACCACAGAAAAAGAAAGAAGAAACTATCTCACAAGAAAAGAAAGAAGAAATTCTCCCACGAGAGAAGAAAGAGGAAGAAGAAGTGGAATTTGATACTACTATTTTCTCCATGATTGAAGATTGTCCGAAAGGAAATGATCAATCAAAGAAGTCATCACCAAATGAATTGATTGCTGAGCAGAAAGTAGACCCAGAGTTGCTACAGTTGCATGAGAAAGCTGTCGACGAAAAAGAAACTCCTACTACTGATGTCTATGAACAGATAGACCACAGCATAAACAAACAACAATGCAAACCTGCAGTTGCCGGTACAGATGAAGATTTGAGGAGCATCACTGAAGAAACGAGTGCTGAGAACTGGACCGAAATTACCAAAAGCTATGGGTTACCACAATCCATACCGACAGATCGAAGGACCAACTTCACCTCGGAACTCTTCAATCCAGTCCTAAAGAACTTATGCCTGGAGCAGGAGAGGTCAACTGAATCCCATCCGGAAAGTCGAGGAGCCTATGGACCAATCTTTGGACCCACTGTCCAAGGACCACTCAAACTACTTCAAGAGGAATGGCAGACCGAATTGGACCTCCTTGGGCTGAGCAAGTACCTAGATAAGTACATAATTTTTTTGTCTGACATAACTGTGTTTGTTAGAAAAAAATTGTACACTGCTCACATGCAGATGCCATTGTTGTGTGATGAAAGCAAGGCAAAAATATTATATCATTTGAAAATGATAAAGCCTTACCTTCTGAAAACAATTGGAATAAGCTTGATGTTGTTAACATTGTTACTCTTAATTGTAAAATTTATGCCTGGAGTACAGGATGAATTGAATGACAAATTCACTGATAGTTAGTTACCAAACTTACTATTTTAAAACTAAATCCCTTACTTGTGAAGAAAAAGGAATGAGTAAAAGTATTGTTAGAGTAAATATCATTATAGTGTGATATTTCTAAACAAACTTGTTAGTTTGAGCATTAAAATAATTGCTATAAGAGAAAAAGATCAGTTTTATCCGCAGAATTGGTTTCTAAATCAGAGGACATTATAAATGTGGACTGATTATAAGATATGTTTGAGAATCTCTGGAGATGATAATTGAAACATTTGGCAGAGAGGATAATTTGATTGAAAAAGATGTAAATGATTTTAAGAAAAGAGAATTTTTCTATCACTAAAGTATTGAGAAATGTTTTATGATTGTACTATGGAAATTTATTTTATCATGTACTGTTGTTGAAATATTGCACTGAGTCAGTATGCAAATTTCTTCTATGTGAATTTATTCATTTATTATATTATCATTGAATGTATGATAATGTAGGGTAAAAATAGTTGCAGCAAGGCAGAACTATGACTAACAAGAATTCCAAGAAATGTATTATATATGATTTTTCACTTTTAGGATACTGTTACATGAAAAGCAGATCAGAAGTTGAAACTAATGTAAAATAAAACTTATCCTTGTTTTGTAAATTTAGGATATGTGCCACTGACTTGACACTGTAAACCAGAATGGTTGAGAAGTTCATGGTTGAGAATTTATAATGTTGACATACCAAGGTTCAACAAATGTATTATTAATTAAGGATTTCATGTCAAGATTGTAAAACTAATCTATTTTTTTCTGTATTAGTTAAAATAGATTGAATGAATTGTATTGACAAGCAAAAGACTGGGTAGACCTGAACACTGTGGAAGTAACAGGAACCTAGAACCTATGAATAAAACCTTTTGTGCAAAATGGAAAAGAGCAATGTACACCACTGAAAAGATTGGAAATGAAATGTTTTACCACACCAGTCAAACCAGCAGTTTGTTTTGTACATAAATTGTTACATTGATTTCGCTATGAAAAAAATTAATAGTAGCCTATGCTTAACTCTTTTCTACTTCAATAATATTGTATTTGAAATGTCTTTAATGTAATTAAAAGAAAATAAGTACTTACTATTTAGTACTAAGATTGTATGAAGATAATATAATCTGCTTTGATTGATAGTTAATTAAGTAAATTAACCAAATTTGTTTCAAGTAAATCCATGTCTGCATGAAAGATAGAATGTTTCAATGTGAACTCTTTTAAAAAGAAAATAATGACGTCAAAAGGTCATGGTAAAATGAGAAATTGAAATATTTTTAATGATTTTTGCTATAAACTATTTTAATTCTGGAACAGACTATGTTTAATGTTCTTAAAATAACATAAATGAATTTAATATTGAGATAATAAGTTGTTAAAGAATGCTCATTTAATACGATAACTATTTAATCGCGTAGCAATCTTTTTACCTAGGCTGTGATGAGGTAAAAATTTGCATAGCGATGTCAATATTGTTAGAATCAATAGGGAATGAGAGAGTGATCGCAAGGAAGAGGGAGAGAAAGAAAAAAGAATACTGACCTAGAAATCTTTTGTTTCGACACAGACAGTGTTGTCTAAAGCCTACAGGCTTGAAAAAAAATACTGTCTACACGAGCAATAAAATTTTTGTTGTAAAGTGAAATTAGGTCAGGGCTAGTATTTTTTTTTGTTTTGTAATTGAGTTAGGCCTAGCATGTGTTCTATCAGAACGTTGGGTTTTTTTTTTCTCCTTATGAAAAAAAATAAGTCGTGTCTGAATAGACATTAAGTGATTTTTCTTTTGTTGTTTGATTACAAATGTAAAAGATATTAGTTTATAATTAAATGGACGAGAGAGGTTTTTATTAACGTGGAATGTTCATGTAATAGAAGTTATTAACTTGTATTATATTATATCTATTAAGAATGATTATGTATTTTTCTTGTATACAAGATTTAGATAAACAATTTAATTGTCCATTGTTTTGAATTAAAAATTGAATGATTGAATGACTGTAGTTAAGCCATTTGATAAGATGAATTTATATTGCATATATTATTATGTTATTGTTATCAGTTCGATTGAATTATTGGGATCGCCAATTGAACTGTATTGTTTTCCCCGGAATATTTTCTTTTATAATTATTCCTTAAAATTAACATTTTTTCAAATGTAAAAGAAATAATTATAAAACTTTAGAAGGGGGGGGATGTTACGAATATCGGTCATAAATGAATGACGTAGTAAGGCATTGACCTCTTAACAAGTGCGTATCAGAGTCCAAAGCGACCAAGGTTTGACCTTTATGCCCTGAGGGCAGTTTAAATAAAATAATTCGTTCAAATCCCGTGGAAATTGGAGGATAATTCTGGATCGTAGTATTCTATAGAGAAAGAGGTTAAAATGCGTATTAAGACCCTGTAGAATCTTCGATGATCGTTTTCTTTGTAAAGTCCCGACCTCCTTAAAGTCAGTTCAGTTTAAACGTTTGTAGAGTGAAGTCGCTATATTCATTTGTATATTGTATGCCATTGTATTGAAACTTATTTTGTCATCAGTTGATGAAGTTTATTGATCGTTTATATTGAGTCTACAATTTAAATAAAATTGTTTATTCAACAACTGGAGTTGTTTGATCTATCATTGTTGAGAAAGGTGTTGAAGATAATTATCACGAATATAACTACATTGCTGCATAGACCTGTCAGTCAAGGAACCCCTAGCTTGGGCTACAGATTAGCAGAATCTAGAGACTTCTAATAAAAATACAACTATATTCATAGAATCCGATTTAACGAGTCGTAATAATAGTCATCATATAGAGGGCCATAACAGTGGTGATCAACACTTACCGTACAACAAGATGTGTGTGGTGATCAACACTTACCGTGCAACAAGATGTGTGTGGTGATCAACACTTACCGTGCAACAAGATGTGTGTGGTGATCAACACTTACCGTGCAACATGATGTGTGTGGTGATCAACACTTGCCGTGCAGCAAGATGTGTGTGGTGATCAACACTTACCGTACAACAAGATGTGTGTGGTGATCAACACTTGGCGTGCAACAAGATGTGTGTGGTGATCAACACTTGGCGTGCAACAAGATGTGTGTGGTGATCAACACTTACCGTACAACAAGATGTGTGTGGTGATCAACACTTACCGTACAACAAGATGTGTGTGGTGATCAACACTTGGCGTGCAACAAGATGTGTGTGGTGATCAACACTTGGCGTGCAACAAGATGTGTGTGGTGATCAACACTTACCGTACAACAAGATGTGTGTGGTGATCAACACTTGGCGTGCAACAAGATGTGTGTGGTGATCAACACTTGGCGTGCAACAAGATGTGTGTGGTGATCAACAATAACCGTGCAACATGATGTGTGTGGTGATCAACAATAACCGTGCAACATGATGTGTGTGGTGATCAACACTTGGCGTGCAACAAGATGTGTGTGGTGATCAACACTTGGCGTGCAACAAGATGTGTGTGGTGATCAACACTTACCGTACAACAAGATGTGTGTGGTGATCAACACTTGCCGTGCAGCAAGATGTGTGTGGTGATCAACACTTACCGTACAACAAGATGTGTGTGGTGATCAACACTTGGCGTGCAACAAGATGTGTGTGGTGATCAACACTTGCCGTGCAGCAAGATGTGTGTGGTGATCAACACTTACCGTGCAACAAGATGTGTGTGGTGATCAACACTTACCGTGCAACAAGATGTGTGTGGTGATCAACACTTACCGTGCAACAAGATGTGTGTGGTGATCAACACTTGGCGTGCAACAAGAGAGGAATTGGGTGGTGATCAACACTTACCGTGCAACAAGATGTGTGTGGTGATTAACACTTACCGTGCAACAAGATGTGTGTGGTGATTAACACTTACCGTGGTTATCAACAATAACCGTGCAGCAAGATGTGTGTGGTGATCAACACTTGGCGTGCAGCAAGATGTGTGTGGTGATCAACACTTACCGTGCAACTAGAGAGGAATTGGGTGGTGATCAACACTTACCGTGTAACAAGAGAGGAATTGGGTGGTGATCAACACTTGCCGTGCAACAAGAGAGGAATTGGGTGGTGATCAACACTTTCCGTGCAGCAAGAGAGGAATTGGGTGGCGATCAACACTTTCCGTGCAGCAAGAGAGGAATTGGGTGGTGATCAACACTTGCCGTGCAACAAGAGAGGAATTGGGTGGTGATCAACACTTACCGTGCAACAAGAGAGGAATTGGGTGGTGATCAACACTTTCCGTGCAGCAAGATGTGTGTGGTGATCAACACTTGCCGTGCAACAATATGTGTGTGGTGATCAACAATTACCGTGCAACATGATGTGTGTGGTGATCAACACTTACGGTGCAACAAAATGTGTTTGGTTATCAACACTTGCCGGGCAACAAGATGTGTGTGGTGATCAACAATTACCGTGCAACATGATGTGTGTGGTGATCAACAATTACCGTGCAACATGATGTGTGTGGTGATCAACACTTACCGTGCAACAAGATGTGTGTGGTGATCAACACTTACCGTGCAACAAGATGTGTGTGGTGATCAACACTTGCCGTGCAACAAGATGTGTGTGGTGATCAACACTTACCGTGCAACAAGATGTGTGTGGTGATCAACACTTACCGTGCAACATGATGTGTGTGGTGATCAACACTTACCGTGCAACATGATGTGTGTGGTGATCAACACTTACCGTGCAACAAGATGTGTGTGGTGATCAACACTTACCGTGCAACAAGATGTGTGTGGTGATCAACACTTACCGAGCAACAAGATGTGTGTGGTGATCAACACTTACCGTGCAACAAGATGTGTGTGGTGATCAACAATAACCGTGCAACATGATGTGTGTGGTGATCAACAATAACCGTGCAACATGATGTGTGTGGTGATCAACACTTGGCGTGCAGCAAGATGTGTGTGGTGATCAACACTTGCCGTGCAGCAAGATGTGTGTGGTGATCAACACTTGGCGTGCAGCAAGATGTGTGTGGTGATCAACACTTGCCGTGCAGCAAGATGTGTGTGGTGATCAACACTTGGCGTGCAGCAAGATGTGTGTGGTGATCAACACTTGCCGTGCAGCAAGATGTGTGTGGTGATCAACACTTGGCGTGCAGCAAGATGTGTGTGGTGATCAACACTTGCCGTGCAGCAAGATGTGTGTGGTGATCAACACTTACCGTGCAACAAGAGAGGAATTGGGTGGTGATCAACACTTACCGTGCAACAAGAGAGGAATTTTGTGGTGATCAACACTTTCCGTGCAGCAAGAGAGGAATTGGGTGGTGATCAACACTTGCCGTGCAACAAGAGAGGAATTGGGTGGTGATCAACACTTACCGTGCAACAAGAGAGGAATTGGGTGGTGATCAACACTTTCCGTGCAGCAAGATGTGTGTGGTGATCAACACTTGCCGTGCAACAATATGTGTGTGGTGATCAACAATTACCGTGCAACATGATGTGTGTGGTGATCAACACTTACCGTGCAACAAAATGTGTTTGGTTATCAACACTTGCCGGGCAACAAGATGTGTGTGGTGATCAACAATTACCGTGCAACATGATGTGTGTGGTGATCAACAATTACCGTGCAACATGATGTGTGTGGTGATCAACACTTACCGTGCAACAAGATGTGTGTGGTGATCAACACTTACCGTGCAACAAGATGTGTGTGGTGATCAACACTTGCCGTGCAACAAGATGTGTGTGGTGATCAACACTTACCGTGCAACAAGATGTGTGTGGTGATCAACACTTACCGTGCAACATGATGTGTGTGGTGATCAACACTTACCGTGCAACATGATGTGTGTGGTGATCAACACTTACCGTGCAACAAGATGTGTGTGGTGATCAACACTTACCGTGCAACAAGATGTGTGTGGTGATCAACACTTACCGTGCAACAAGATGTGTGTGGTGATCAACACTTACCGTGCAACAAGATGTGTGTGGTGATCAACAATAACCGTGCAACATGATGTGTGTGGTGATCAACAATAACCGTGCAACATGATGTGTGTGGTGATCAACACTTGGCGTGCAGCAAGATGTGTGTGGTGATCAACACTTGGCGTGCAGCAAGATGTGTGTGGTGATCAACACTTGGCGTGCAGCAAGATGTGTGTGGTGATCAACACTTGCCGTGCAGCAAGATGTGTGTGGTGATCAACACTTGGCGTGCAGCAAGATGTGTGTGGTGATCAACACTTGCCGTGCAGCAAGATGTGTGTGGTGATCAACACTTGGCGTGCAGCAAGATGTGTGTGGTGATCAACACTTGCCGTGCAGCAAGATGTGTGTGGTGATCAACACTTACCGTGCAACAAGAGAGGAATTGGGTGGTGATCAACACTTACCGTGCAACAAGAGAGGAATTTTGTGATGATCAACACTTACCATGCAACAAGATGTGTGTGGTGATAAACACTTACCGTGCAACAAAATGTGTGTGGTGATCAACACTTACCGTGCAACAAGAGAGGAATTGGGTGGTGATCAACACTTACCTTGCAACAAGAGAGGAATTGGGTGGTGATCAACACTTACCTTGCAACAAGATGTGTGTGGTGATCAACATTTACCGTGCAACAAGATGTGTGTGGTGATCAACACTTACCTTGCAACAAGAGAGGAATTGGGTGGTGATCAACATTTACCGTGCAACAAGATGTGTGTGGTGATCAACATTTACCGTGCAACAATATGTGTGTGGTGATCAACACTTACCGTGCAACAAGATGTGTGTGGTGATCAACACTTACCGTACAACAAGATGTGTGTGGTGATCAACACTTGGCGTGCAGCAAGATGTGTGTGGTGATCAACACTTACCGTGCAACAAGATGTGTGTGGTGATCAACACTTGGCGTGCAGCAAGATGTGTGTGGTGATCAACACTTGGCGTGCAGCAAGATGTGTGTGGTGATCAACACTTGGCGTGCAGCAAGATGTGTGTGGTGATCAACACTTGGCGTGCAGCAAGATGTGTGTGGTGATCAACACTTACCGTACAACAAGATGTGTGTGGTGATCAACACTTGCCGTGCAGCAAGATGTGTGTGGTGATCAACACTTGCCGTGCAACAAAATGTGTGTGGTGATCAACACTTACCGTGCAACAAGAGAGGAATTGGGTGGTGATCAACACTTACCGTGCAACAAGAGAGGAATTGGGTGGTGATCAACACTTACCGTGCAACAAGATGTGTGTGGTGATCAACATTTACCGTGTGGGAGGGCACGGAGACGTAAAAAAGATACATCAGGGAATACAGTTCAACCTCAGATTTCGACGAAAACACACCCGAAAGAAATCGCCGAAATCCGCAATCTACAGAAGCAGTCACAAATAAAATTAATTGTTTGATATGAAGGAATGTAAATTAATTTGATTCGTTGTAAATAAAGGCTACATGAACATCTAAATGAACATCTAAATGAACATCTAAATGAACATCTAAATGAACATCTAATGAACATCTAAATGAACATCTAAATGAACATCTAAATGAACATCTAAGTGAACATCTTTAATGAACATCTAAATGAACATCTAAATGAACATCTAAATGAACATCTTAATGAACATCTAAATGAACATCTAAATGAGCATCTAAATGAGCATTTAAATGAACATCTAAATGAAAATCTTAAATGAACATCTTAAATGAACATCTAAATGAACATCTAAGTGAACATCTAAGTGAACATCTAAATGAACATCTAAATGAACATGTAAATGAACATCTAAATGAACATCTAAATGAACATCTAAATGAACATCTAAATGAACATCTAAATGAAAATCTTAAATGAACATCTTAAATGAACATCTAAATGAACATCTAAATGAACATCTAAATGAACATATAAATGAACATCTAAATGATTATCTAAATGAACATCTAAATGAACATCTAAGTGAACATCTAAGTGAACATCTAAATGAACATCTAAATGAACATGTAAATGAACATCTAAATGAACATCTAAATGAACATCTAAATGAACATCTAAATGAACATCTAAATGAACATCTAACATTCACTTTTCTAAACACTCTTCTCAGCATTTGGAAAACGGCGAGGAAGGGATAGAGAAATTCAGATAATATTATTTGGAAAGGGGAATCCACATTCTCTCAAAGACCTTTAAGTCGCTTCATTCACTTCACTAATTGGTCTCTTGATTTTAGGACCAGGCCCGGAAACAACACATAGAGAGGCAATCGACGAAAACCGAGACAAGTTGTTGTTTGTGTGAGTGTGAAACCAAGAGAAACTAAAGTCAACAAAAACCGAAATTTTAACTGTATTAATAGGGCGTTTGCAATCACGTGACAAAAAGCACGTGATTTGTGTTTACTTTCTGTAATGGTGTACAAGTAATAATGGCCGCTGTATTAATAAAGTTTCATATAGGCTCGAGCTTTTTTTAAATGATGTGTTGTGTTTTCAGTCTTATTAAGATTTAAGCTGTATTATGTATGTTAAATAAAATAGGCTATTTTATTATTATCATAGACATAGATCATAGACGATGTGAGCCTACTAGTGATTTGACTAGATAGCCTATTCACCAACACTATCACTTGACATCGTAGCCTAGCCTACGAAACATTGTAGGCCTATAAAGTGAAATTGAAAGTGTAAATAGGTCTAGCCGGCCCTAGCCTAATCACATTAATCAATTAATCTACAGTACTACTATTGACCTCCTTATTTTTGAGTAGGATAGCCAATAATAAATATTGAGATGTGAATTTCGCATGATAAAGAACAACTTCACTTTCACCACGTTACATTTGTACCTCAAGTGGGTTCTTATATTTACACAAATACGTCACTAAAAACCTAAGCCACGCCCACTGAGAACGCTCTATAGTCTAGTCTAGGGGTCGGCAAACTTCGGGTAATTTTGTGCCGAACTTACGGTTTTTAAATCATTCTACGTGAAACTTAATTGATTTAGTGCTTATACAAGGCCTAAAGCAAAGGAGCAATATAGAGAAAATCGTTAATAGCGTTTTAGATTGAATAGAATGATCATGTTTGTGATTATTCTCTTGTCTAGCAATTACAAAATTACATTTCTCAACTAGCACATTCATTCATGGTTTTTATCATTTTTTTTATCTATGATGTCAATTTACTTGTCTATGTATATTTTTAACACTTATTTTAATTTGTTCTATTTAGATCTCAGACTAAGTGAGATTTTGCTTTAAATTTTTAATGTTAAAGGCTTTGGACAGAAAACTACAATTAAATGGTACAAATACGTAGTAATTATACAATCTGGGTAGTTAAGGTAATGTTTTAATATGTACATATATATTATTTAGTCGTATGTTGTTTATATAAATGTTCTATAATTTTATAGTTTGATCGTTTCATAGTTATACATTGTAAGTTGTTAGCATTATTTTTTTCTTATAAAGAGAAAATAAGAAACAAATTAGAAATAATATTATTATCCTCCTTTAATTAAATTAAAGTTTTGAAATTTGATATTATAATGATGCCAAACAATTTAAATTTTGTAATATAACTAATATACTTATAAATAATTATTTCTTTATACAAATTCAACATTGTGGTATTCATTTACGGATGTAATTAGAGGTATAAAATGTACGATTAAACAGGTGTAAACATGGGCGCCCGCAGAAAATTTTCTAGGGGGTGGGGGTAGGGAGCAAAATATTTTTAGTAATGTTGTAACCCATTTTCTACTAGCGTCCCACTTATGGGACACTTTGTAAAATAAAAATTCCTTTTAAATACGTATATTCCTTATAAAAACAAAAATTTTTTTTTTTTATTTTTTATTTTTTTTTTTTTTTTCATTGTACGATATACAAACTTTAATTATAACTTTGCTTTTCGAACAAAATTGTACTTTTAAAAAGATTTACATGATCTTGACCTTTCAACTTGTAAAAAGTGATGAACAAAAAAAAACATTCTCAAAAGTAAGTACACATTTATCAAATATGATTAAATTTTGATATAAAATTATACATGAAATATGTAATTTCATCATTTATCTATCAATTATAACAATAGAAATCATTAAAAAAAAACACATTGACTTCGTTTTATCAAGTGTCAAACAAGCATCCCACAAGTAGGACAGTAGCAACGTATGCCCCGTGTAAAACATCCCATTTACGGGAGAGTTGCTAGTAGCATGCTCAGTTATTTTTTTAAAATTTAATAAATTCTTTTTTTTAAAAATAAAATGAATTTTTTTGTTTAACTTTAATGTTTAGACAAATAAATATTGAAGCTACGCTTAAATTTAAGAACTAGATCATAGTTTTTGGATAAGATTTTTAATGAAAATGATTTTTTTTAAAATAATTCTATTCGCTTTATAGATAACTTATTTTAAATGTCCATGTAGTTTTTTTTTCTGAATTCAAATGGTCTGTTCATCATCACCCATCCCTTAACCCGTGAGTTGGTCGCTGAGAGGACCATTGTTGACTCCTGTGTCATCACTCGCCACTGGTCATGATTTTGTGCTGCTGTTTGGGGCGCCATTGAAGGACAGCCTGGTCCATTCTTTAATATTTTACTCCCACCTTTTCTTCTGTCGACCGCGCACTACTGTACCCATGGGCCTCATCGTGGCGTAGTGTGTAAACCGACGATACGTTCCCATTAAGAATACACCGGCGGGCGAACGCATGGGTGACAGCCCCCGCAACGGGTCCGAGATCCATTTCACTGCCGAGAGGCCACGGGGACTCGGTGGGGAGGAAGCAATGGACGCTGTAACCCCGTCTCGAGAACCACCCGGTGCCTGGATGCCTGTACCTATAGCATCTAAAGAAAAGATTCTGGCTCAATGGGCAGAACACTTCAACTGCGTCCTCAACATGCCCTCTAACATCAGCGATGAGGTGATTAATCGACTGCCACAGATAGCAATCAATGAGGGAATGGCTGACCCTCCATCATAGCTGGAAACAAAAAAGGCCATTGATCTCCTGACTAGTTCAAGGCTCCTTGAGCTGACTCCATTCCTTCCGAAGTATTTAAATCAGGTGGACACAAACTGGTTGAAAAACTCACGGACAAGTTCTGAGAAATGTGGAATAAAAAAAAGTCCCACAGAATTCAAAGATGCAACCCTCACCCACCTCTAGAAGCGCAAGGGCAATCGGCAAGCATGCAAAAACCATAGGGGGATATCGCTTCTGTGCATCGCTGGCAAAATCCTTGCAAGAATACTCTTAGACAGATTTACAGCTCATCTCGACCAGGGTCTATTTCCTGAGAGCCAGTGCAGTTTCAGGAAGGATAGAGGAACCATTGACATGATCTTCGCTGCCCGCCAAATGCAAGAAAAATGCCAGGAACAACATGTACCTCTCAACGCCACTTTTGTAGACCTGACTAAGGCATTCGACGCAGTCAGCCGCGAGGGACTCTGGAGAATCATGGCCAAATTTGGATGCCCAGACACCTTCATCGAAATAGTCAGGAACTCCACAACGGCATGCTCGCCAGAGTCCAAGACCAGGGCAGCTTTTCAGAACCCTTCCAGGTTACAAACGGCGTAAATCAGGGATGTGTCTTGGCCCCTACACTATTTAGCCTCATGTTCTCAGCCATGCTTTTGGATGCCTTCAAAGACAGTGATGTAGGGATCAAACTCCGGTACTGCTTTGGTGGTAAGCGGTTTAATCTGAGGAGACTACAGGCCAAATATATGACCCGCATTGAGACAATACGGGACTTTTTTGTTTGCAGATGAATGCTCCCTGATAGCCTCCACGGAAGCAGACATGCAGCGCAGTATGGACATGTTCTCAGTGGCATGTACCAACTTCGGCTTAACTATCTCAACCAAGAAAACCGAGGTTTTGCACCAGCCTGCTCCTGGATGCGAGCACACTGAACCTCCCATCACTGTAAATGGACTAAAGCTAAATAATGTTGACAGGTTCACATACCTCGGCAGTACCCTCTCCCAGTCTGTACACTTAGACTACGATGAAGTAAATCTCAGGATAGCCAGAGCCAGTTCCTCCTTTGGAAGACTGCGGTCTAATGTTTGGAATCGGAGAGGCATTAAGCTGCAAACCAAACTAAAAGTCTATTCAGCTGCCGTTCTACCAATTCTTTTCTATGCATGTGAAACCTGGACCGTGTATAGCCGTCACGCCATGAAGATAAATCACTTCCATCATTGTTGTGTGCAATGCCAGAAGTACGACTGCCTAAAATAACCTTCTATGGCTAACTAGTCGTAGGAAAGCGATCGCGAGGAGGGCAGCAGAAGATGTATAAAGACACCCTGAAGGCCTCCCTAAAAAATCTGGAAATTGACCCAAACAATTGGGACAGACTGGCTGAGGACCGATCCTCTTGGCGAGGTATGACCGTCAATGGAGCATCAGCTCATGAGGAAAAAAGGCGAAGGGTCGCAAATGCAAAACGTCAACGAAGAAAGTCCAGAAAAGACAGCCCCTCTACTGCCGGCCAGCAGGCCTCGCATCCAAGCCCTCATTGCGGCAAACTTTTTCGGGCAAGAATAGGCCTCACCAGCCATCTTCGTACCCATAAGCAACTATGACACTGACAAAGGATGGTCCTCTCCGCAAGCGATGGACAATCATCATCATCACCTATAGTATAGGACTTGTGCTACCGGGTGACAGTGCAGGTATACGGGCGAGCCACCACGATATTGATCCTTAGTGGGAACCGCAGTGAACGATCTGCGGGGCTGCGGAGACCTTCCCCCGTTTAAAGGGCACGCCACGCCTTCGGCGTGTCGTGGGGTGGCTGAGCCCGTACAGAGCTTGGGAGTGCCCCCCCCCCCTGAGCTCAAACCTATCGTTACCTATCGTTCGGTTTTTCTAAGGAGACCTTATAACTATGTCGGCGGCTTCAAAGACAATTTCCATTCGCTTTGGATGTTTTTTTTTTAGTTTTTGAGCCAAGAGCAAAATAGAAGCTAGGATCAGATATAACAAGTCGACGGTTAATTTTTTAATATTTTCGACACCAGCAGAAACTTAACCTAATTATGCCGGATTTTATCAATTTTTTTGCCAGACAAATTTTTTCTGTTATTAATTTTTGGGGCTTAAATTATTAAAATATTGCTTTAAATGCTTACCCAAAACTTTTCACACAAACAAAAAGTCCACACGATTTTCCGAAATTAACTTAAAATAACTTTTAAACGAATTATAAATCAACTCAACGTAGCAGTCGTATCGCAAACAGTAAAAACTGGAAACAAAGGTTCAGCTTTATATATGTGTCCACTTTCCCTGTGCAGCACAGGCTAGGATGCACAAGTCAAGGCTAAACCTAGAACTCTCCAGGGAGAAGCTAAAACACTCATATACAAGCGTAAGCTAGGATGTGCGATCGACGGTCCAAATAGTTAGTGCAGCGAAGGCTAGGATCACCACTCCAGGCGAAAGATAGGACGTGCTATCGACAGTCCAAATAGCTAGTGCAGCACAGGCTAGGACGCACCATTTCAGGCGAAAGCTAGGACGCACTATCGACGGTACAAATAGTCCACATTTAGTCCAAGTTAGCTATCTCCAGAGATGCTAGAGATACGTATTGGAATGATTCATGCACGCATCATAGTGTTTAGAGAAACGTGAATGGAGTAAAAAGTAGAGCATCGGGTGGGGGGGGGGGGTGCATCCCCAAAGATAATGATATCGATATGACAATGGAAGGAGTCGCAGTAGTAACAATTGATTATAAATGTTTTAATAAAAAATTTGTTTGTCTATTTTTGTCTAAAACCTTTTTAGCAATCAATCCGGGGGGGGGGGGCTTGATCCGGGGCAAGACCCTTAGTGCCCCCCTCGCCCCCCCCCCCCCGTGGGCGCCCATGTGTGTAAATAACCATTTCCTGCATTAATTTGTTTTAATATTATGCCTAATAATCATAACAATTACAATATAAAGTACAATATATAAACTTCTTATGTTTATTACTATATTAAAATAAATAAATGTGTTTTAGAATTAATTATACGTATGCTTATCATATGGATCAATTCGGTTCGACGGGTACTTTACTTTTACTAATGTTTGTTCAAAGAAGATGAGCATAAATACTCTATTGAATGTTGTAATTAGTCTGTCTCAATTAATGAGCGCCTAATCCTTGAATGCGCTTTGCTAATTTTTCAAAGTTAGGTATAAATATGTATTCATTTCTGAGTTGTCAAGTGTAAGAGATATATTTGTGCTTCAAACAGATTTCGTGTGCAATAATCACAAATGAAAGTTGAACCATAGACTATAATAAGATGGACCGCTTGCTCTATTTTTAGAGCTTATTTCAACTATTTTCCCGTGCGCAACCAATAAGGCTGTCTTAAATTACTTTTACGCTCCTCGTTGTTTCTTAAATGTTTCCGCTTTATACAACTTTCGATTTTAATTTTAATTTTTCATTGAGAAAATCGTAGCGATTCAATCAAATGGAAGTGCAAAGGAAACAACGAATCAGAAATTCTAAAAATCAGTGTTTCGAGTCATCATATAGCACAAATACAAAGCAAGCGGTCCATGTATATTATAGTTTATGGTTGAACCAACAGCTGAAAGTAGAGCGAATGCCGAGTAGACCTAATTGAGAATAGCAGATGAGTGCCGGATTTCTGCCTAGGCCTACAAGGCCCCGGCCTAGGGGACCAGCCAGCCAATGTGCCCTGATGGGGGAATCCTTACAAAAGCTCAAAAGTCTGGCTTGCCTTATCAAAAAGCTTTATGGAAAATAATATTATAATGAATATTTTTACTACATTTTGCCAAAACAGGGCGCTCATAATATAACTTTCTTACGAAAATACATCGTTTGTAATCTAAAGACTTCCGTGAAGGAACCAGAAACCTTATAACTTTTTATCCGCAGGGAAGGGGGGGGGGGAATTTGGATAGGACTTTGGAAAACGTGTGTAGGCACCTGCAAGCTCATTTGTCGTCGAATGATGAAGTTATGGAGTTATCGTCACTGAAGCTATACAAATACGTATCGGAAAAAGGCTTTTTGGACATTTATCCAAACGTAGGAATAGTGCTCCGAATGTTGTTGTGTACACCAGCGTCAAACTGCTCAGCAGAACGGTCTTTTCAGCGCTAAAGAGAGTAAATAATTATTTAAAATCTAACATAGGAGCAAACAGGCTCAATTCACTCTCTGTAATGTACATAGTCTGAGAAATAATGCAGTCAATTGACTATAATGACGTCATTCGTTCTTTATAGAATAACGTAACTATAGTAACAGACTGTATAATTCTAATGTTTATCAAAGTCATTATAGTCGAATAAAAATTATATATTCAGTACTAGTGCATTTAATTTGCTAAATTTCCAAAATAGCTTCGAAATGGTGGAGGGGGGGAGGGTAAATGACAAGTGCCTAGGGACCCTAGGTCTCTAAGTCCGGGCATGAGCAGATGACTTTCCTAAGCAGCTTCCTTCAAGAGTTTTCCGCACATTGTCTCTCGCGCGCCATTGAAAAACGCTCTGCGAGCTGAGTCTGACACGCGTGCCTTAGGTTGCCAGCCCCTGGTCTAGTCGACTTGTCTAGACACAAGTACGATCGGCTGACGGGTTTTCTTTTAACCTAGAAATAATAAAATACTTTACACGCGCCAGACATTAAAATCTTCAAGGATCTTATAAATAGAAAGAAAAAATAACAAAGGGACCGGGGGGGGGGGGATTAGTTAGGATAAGGGAAAAACAATAACTGCCTTCATTTATTTTCACTTCTGTCTCAATGTTAGCTATTGAAACTTTTTTTTTTACAAGGAAAATCTAACTCGTCAGCTGATAATTAGAAAATCAAACTAATATTCATTGCTTTTTGTTTCTTTTCATCGTATTATTGGCGATTATAACGTAATCTTCATAATATCTTCATCTATCCCATAACCCCAGTGTGGGTCGTTGGGGTACCGCTTTTTGACTGTTAGAGAATTGTATGTCATAATGAAAACGCCACTTCCACTTCTTCGCTCTCTCTATTTTTCTTTCTCTAGCTTTGTCTTTCTCCCTCGTGAAGTCTTTCTTGATCTTTCTCTCTCTTTCACAAAATTTCATTTGGGAAAACTCTAAGCGAGACCAATGGGCATCATCAGTCTGGGACCTATTCTAAGATCTTTGGGCATCTTCAGTCTGGAACCTATTCTAAGATATATAGGCATCTTCAGTCTGGAACCTATTCGAAGATCTATGGGCATCATCAGTCTGGAACCTATTCTAAGATGTATGGGCGTCATCAGTCTGGGACCTATTCTAAGATCTATGGGCATCTTCAGTCTGGAACCTATTCTAAGATATATAGGCATCTTCAGTCTGGGACCTATTCTATGATCTATGGGCATCTTCAGTCTGGAACCTATTCTAAGATCTATGGGCATCTTCAGTCTGGGACCTATTCTATGATCTATGGGCATCTTCAGTCTGGGACCTATTCTATGATCTATGGGCATCTTCAGTCTGGGACCTATTCTATGATCTATGGGCATCTTCAGTCTTGGACCTATTCTAAGATATATAGGCATCTTCAGTCTGGGACGTATTCTATGATCTATGGACATCTTCAGTCTGGAACCTATTCTAAGATCTATGGGCATTTTCAGTCTGGGACCTATTCTTTGATCTATGGGCATCTTCAGTCTGGGACCTATTCTATGATCTATTGGCATCTTCAGTCTGGGACCTATTCTATGATCTATGGGCATCTTCCGTCTGGGACCTATTCTATGATCTATGGGCATCTTCAGTATGGGACCTATTCTATGATCTATGGGCATCTTCAGTCTGGGACCTATTCTATGATCTATGGGCATCTTCAGTCTGGGACCTATTCTTTGATCTATAGGCATCTTCCGTCTGGGACCTATTCTATGATCTATGGGCATCTTCAGTCTGGAACCTATTCTATGATCTATGGGCATCTTCCGTCTGGGACCTATTCTATGATCTATGGGCATCTTCAGTCTTGGACCTATTCTAAGATATATAGGCATCTTCAGTCTGGGACGTATTCTATGATCTATGGACATCTTCAGTCTGGAACCTATTCTAAGATCTATGGGCATTTTTAGTCTGGGACCTATTCTTTGATCTATGGGCATCTTCAGTCTGGGACCTATTCTATGATCTATTGGCATCTTCAGTCTGGGACCTATTCTATGATCTATGGGCATCTTCCGTCTGGGACCTATTCTATGATCTATGGGCATCTTCAGTATGGGACCTATTCTATGATCTATGGGCATCTTCAGTCTGGGACCTATTCTATGATCTATGGGCATCTTCAGTCTGGGACCTATTCTTTGATCTATGGGCATCTTCCGTCTGGGACCTATTCTATGATCTATGGGCATCTTCAGTCTGGAACCTATTCTATGATCTATGGGCATCTTCCGTCTGGGACCTATTCTATGATCTATGGGCATCTTCAGTCTGGGACCTATTCTATGATCTATGGGCATCTTCAGTCTGGGACCGCTCGAGTAATGAAAGCATTTGAAGAAACTAAAATTAAATATAACTATAAGCACGGTGGCCGACGGCAGCGTGTTCGACGGGCGTACTGAATGTCCAGGTTTAAATCCTAGTGAAGTGCTAGGATTTATTTTCTGGACTCGAGGGTGTCCCTGAGTCTACCCAGCTCTGATGGGTACCTGACATTGTTCTACATTTTATATTTCAAAAGTTTTCTCCTGCTTTGTAGAATTGACAAATCTTTTATTTTTGTTTTCTTATAATTTAATGTTGCGGTCATTTTGTTGACTCTGATTCAACTGCACCTTTGGCAGTAGTAAATTATATGTGCACTAAAATTGGCGACTATTGGTACTACAGCCAATCAAAACTGTGCCTGTATGCTTAATTACTATTTGTTGTGTGTAGTCACAATTCATAACAAAACCCTTACCCAGACAATTGGATCTAGACTAGTTTTAAGTTTAGTAACAGTTTTTTGAAAATTAAAACATCAATTTCTAATTGTGATTCCGAAACATAAATAACTTTTGTTTGAATTATGTATAAACATCGACAATTTTAAAATGCAAGTAAAAGGTTTACAAATTGTCAATTACAAATCAAATGATAATCCAGCCAATAAAATTTAACCAAAAGCCACAAATCAAAACAAACTAAAACCGGAACTTTCTAAACACGCTCTGAATCACGCTGGCTGATAATTGTCTGTTCATTACTCATTACTAGTTCCTACAAATGAATCCCGCATCTATTTTAGCTGTGAATAGCTTTTGTGACACATTTAAAGATCTGGAAAATGCAATCAAAGCCTTAGAAGAGCAGTATTTAAAGAATGAGGCAGTAAATCAACCCGATCAATATAAGTAGGGGCATTCGTAAAATAAGGTCGCGAGAAGCACTGGATGGAACATTCAAAACTTTACCATGCCAGATATCTATTAAATGTTTTACCTGAAGGTATTGAAACTTAAATTCATTGTCCCCAAGCAGAGGTAGATATGATGTAATTTCACTCATACGAGTTAAAAGAAAGGGAGTAAAAATAAGCAAACATGAAAATTTTGACTTGCAGCAATGGGAATCTAATAAGAAATAGATAATTATACAATGTGTCAATCACTAGATATTGACAAAAAAAAAATATAGTTTCCATTTTCTAACATCCTTCCATCTCGAGAGACGATGGTCCATCACTGTAGGTTGGGGTTTCAATTCTTCATATGGCTGGCAGACCGATCCTCGAATGTCTCTCTAGTTAATCCAGTAAATTCTCACCTAAAGGCTGTGAATGTAAGAAATTTTTTATCCATGCTGAGAACTTGGCCCATCCATCTTTATACAATAAACTGGAGCGATTTACACACTAAGACTTTTTGTACGTGGTCTCTTTTCAAACCACAGAAAACGCTGTCATTTAGGACTTTCCATTTCTCTCTATGTAAAACCTTAATGAAGCAGGGCGCCATGAACAACAAAGGGTAACTTTTTATGTCATATGTGTATGTAACCGGTAATTTACTCCATTTCTATCATGTATTTACTTGTTCAAAGTGTATGTAACCGGTAATTTACTCCATTTATATCATGTATTTACTTGTTCAAAGTGTATGTAACCGGTAATTTACTCCATTTCTATCATGTATTTACTTGTTCAAAGTGTATGTAACCGGTAATTTACTCCATTTATATCATGTATTTACTTGTTCAAAGTGTATGTAACCGGTAATTTACTCCATTTCTATCATGTATTTACTTGTTCAAAGTGTATGTAACCGGTAATTTACTCCATTTATATCATGTATTTACTTGTTCAAAGTGTATGTAAGCGGTAATTTACTCCATTTCTATCATGTATTTACTTGTTCAAAGTGTATGTAACCGGTAATTTACTCCATTTCTATCATGTATTTACTTGTTCAAAGTGTATGTAACCGGTAATTTACTCCATTTCTATCATGTATTTACTTGTTCAAAGTGTATGTAACCGGTAATTTACTCCATTTCTATCATGTATTTACTTGTTAAAAGTGTATGTAACCGGTAATTTACTCCATTTCTATCATGTATTTACTTGTTCAAAGTGTATGCAACCGGTAATTTACTCCATTTCTATCATGTATTTACTTGTTAAATGTGTATGTAACCGGTAATTTACTCCATTTCTATCATGTATTTTCTTGTTCAAAGGGTATTTAACCGGTAATTTACTCCATTTATATAAGATAAGATAAGATTGCTTTATTGATCCAAATGAATGGAAAATTGACTTGATTACATAAATTCCGTCTTTCAGCATACCTAAAACAATATTAAAGAACCATTTGTACTCAAACACAATAGACATTCACGCATACTATCGTACCATTTATCATACAAGAGAAAAAAGTAGGCCTATTATTTAGGAGTCAGCTATTGAGCCATTGTATTTCCTGGCTGAAAGGTGATTCTTTTGAAAGAGTCTCACTGACAGTGGAACAAAAGAGTTCCTAAATCTCTCTGTTCTTGCCCTTATTGAAAGAAGCCGACCACTTCGACTAGATATTATGTAACTATCATGAAGCGGGTGTGCATGATCTTGGAGGATTTTATCAATCATAGACAGGCACCTTGAACTGAAAATATCCGCAAGAGATGGTAATTCTGTCTGTGTAGTACGAGAGGCTTTGTTTATTAGCCGGTCTATCAGGTGTTTGTTCAATGTGGTGGTATTACCATACCAGCAGGTGATTGCAAAGGTTATGATGCTACCAACAGTCGCCGAGTAAAATAGATTCATAATGGTTTTCTCTATGTGAAATATTTTTAGTTTATTAAGACAGAAAAGTTGTTGGTGCATTTTCTTACAAAGGCTTTGGCAGTGGTCAGACCAAGTCAGTTTACTTGTTCAAAGTGTATGTAACCGGTAATTTACTCCATTTATATCATGTATTTACTTGTTAAATGTGTATATACAAATTAATTATTAAAGATGTTCGGTACAGTTCCTGATATCTGACGTGTATTTCTTCCTGTTCTGTACAAATCTTCTTTACTGAAATTTTCTGAACACACAAGATACGACGTGCCGCACGACGTTGGGTCATCTCCAGCTTAGATATCAAGTGTTGTTGATGGGGATCCCATATCGTCGATGCGTACTCCAGGATGGGAGGAGCTAAACTCTTATAACAATGGGTGGAACATCCCTTGAGGTTCCTATGGACGAAGGTGCAGGCTCTCTTTGCTTTGGCAGCAATAGATTGGACATGTTGCCCTATTCTTGAAATAGAGAGTAGGTTGCACTTATCAACGTTGACCGCGATTCGCCATTTCGATTCCTAGGTCTCTAGCCTATTGAGGTTGCCCTGTAGACATAAAACATTATTTGGGCTCTCGATGTGTGAATACAGGATGGTATCATCTGCAAAAAGTCGAACCCCGGCGTGGATCCCGTCTCCCAGGTCATTGATGTAGATCAAGAACAGTGTGGGCCAAAGCACCAAACACCGAGGAACTTCAGACATGACCTGACTACCTGACCCAAGCAGGAGCTCTTACCCTCTTTCTTTTGCTTAGTCTATTCGTTTGCATCCCAAAACAGAACCTGTCGGCATTTCTTATTCATAGAGCTTTTGAAATAATCAAAACGCCTTTCATTAACATGGTTTTTGAAGATAGTGTGAAATGGCAGCTACGTAGATTATTTTCCACATTATAGAGCTATATAACAGTAATCTATTTATAGTACAAATGCGCGCAATAAGTTTTTAAAAATAATGTTGTTTATATTGATCAGTTTTCGCTGGCTTCACTTTGCACTAACAATTTTTGAAGGACGCGCAAAACATATTTCTATTAATCGGTGACTACCAAGAGACACTTCCTTTTTATTATTTATCGTTAAGAAATTTTACTATTTTCTAAAATGTCAACGCAGTCTAAATTAGATTCAGAGAAGGTATGTTATGCTACGAAATTCTTTACAATAATGCATTGATTTACATATCCACAGTGTTTATACGAAATATCTCAATTAAACTCACTGAAAGTAAGTGTATTTAAATCATACATTAAATGAATTCGTATAACCTGGGATGAAACGACCACCGCCATCTTCTTTTTGTATGTCATTCATGGTTTCGCCGCCATATTGTACACAAATGCGGATCGATAGCAAAGTCAAAAGCTAGACATCCTGGGTTCGATCCATTAACAACAACAAAATTAAAAATAAAAATAAATCCACCAACAACTTGGAGAGGAGTTGGGCGCCACCAAGTCTACAAGCCCACAGAAAGGGAAAAAATTTATACAACAGTGCCTGGCTATCAAGCTTCCCAAAGAAGGGATGGGATGACTTTAGGCACTTGGAAAGTCAGAACCCTGTATCAGTGCATGTAAATGAAAGAACTCACGCATGAACTACCGCTGTATATATGGCACATCATAGGGTTTGCTGAAGTCCGCCGGACAGGATTTGGAGAAACCTCAACAGATGAAGGCCACAAAATATAGTTCAGCTGGATCGATTCCAGCATCAATATGTTGCAGCATGCCTAGTGAGAAAGGAGTTAACTAGTTCAGTTATCAGCAGCTCACCAATATCAAGTAGACGGATCAGCATAATGATTTGTGCAAAACCCCACAACCTCACGATCATACAAGTTTACGCCCAAACTTCCTACCACGATGAAGAAGAAGTGGAAACATTATACGAGGAAATAGAACAAATCATCAACACCAAAGAAAGATATTCTAATATTAATGGGTGACTGGAATGCAAAAGTCGGCCCTGACTCTTTCCAACAGTGGTCAGGATCAGTTCAAAAATGTGAATGGGGTGAAACAAATGACAGGGTAGCTAGATTACTAGAATTTGCACAAAGCCATCGCTTGACCATCGCCAATACCCTTCATCTGATCCGGAAGTGGAGGAGATATTTCAGACCCAAGTAGGTAGCTAGTTCGCAGCAATGGCCACGATCAACTAAGATGTAGATACCTTAACAAATAACTTAGCAGAAGTACTAATTTCAAATGCAGAAGACAAACAAGCACGAAAGAACCATGGGCTACTGGCAAGATACTTGTCATGTGCGATAAAAGAAGAGCCTTAAAAGAAAGAGAAAAAATCCAACCAGGTAGCAGCACAGAATAGGTATAGAACAGAATGCGCAATCCCTATATGCGCAGTCACTAAAAGTGAAGCTCGGATTCCGCCATTTTCTCTTACGCAAGGCAGCGGTCGCTAGACACACTACTAACTAAAATGAAGAAGGATATCTACGCCTACCATAAATATTTACAATATACATATACTATAGTATCTTTCATTATAGGCTTACTTTTATATAAATTTGACTTAATTAACCATTTTCTTTTCAACATTATAGGCTTATATAATGTAAAATTGCATTACCAGGTTCTGATTTGAAAAGATATAGCCTAGGCGCGTAGCTCGGTAACTATAAATTGCCACGGCTACTGGAACATAAATAGCTTTGGGTGTTCGAACTTGTAGATTTGAAGAAAAAGACATTGTAAATAAGCATTAATATAGAGTGTAACCAGGACCGCTGCGTTTAAATAGTATGGCGTCGGTATTACTTTCGGAAACAGAAAAAAACGCGATTACGCATTCTGTTCTATACCTATTCTGTGGGTAGCAGCAGATAAGTACAGGCTATTAGATGCAAGGATCGGGAACGAGATGAAAACAGGTTAAAGAAGACTGGATTGAAAATCAGTGCCGCACAGTGGAGAATAGTATAGCAACCGATAATAGTAAGTAAGCATACAATACAATACAAAACCTCACCAAAAAACAACAGAAGCCAGCATCATCAATCGAGGACAGCAATGGCCAGCCCGTTACTGCAAGCACATCAGTACGGAATACTGCACCAAGCTGTATAATTGCAACCAGCATACTGCATAACAAACAAGAAAGAGAGTTCGATGAATTACCAGTGCTGCTGAGCGAGGTCGAAGAAGCAGTATGAAGCTTACATGGGGACAAGTCTCCTGGAATCGACAACATTCCTGCTGAACTGTTAAAACATGGGGGTGAAGCGGTAACCAAAACACTTACAGCAATCTACCAGAAAAAAAAATGTCCCAAGGAATGGACACAGACACGTATAATACCACTGCCAAAGAAAGGCAATATAAACAATGCCAGAAATACAGGACAATCAGTCTCGTCAGCCATCCTAGCAAGGTAATGCTAAAAGTTATCCTCAACAGACTTAAACCTATGGCTGAAGAAATACTGACAGAAGAACAGGCAGGTTTTAGGCAGGCAGAAGCACAATGGAGCAGATTTTTATCTATCGCTTGCTCATAGAAAAACACAAACAACACAAACGCGAACCCCATCGTAACTTCATAGATTTCAAGAAAGTCTTAGATCGTGTATGGCACGAGGGACTAGGGCAAGTGATGAGAGGCTACAGCATTAAAGAAGTTCTGGTACAGGCAATAGAAGCACTCTACAATCGAGCGAGCAGTGCAGTTTAACTCAATGGGTGTGTATGAGTCTTCTTCAAGATGTCCATTGGAGTCCGGCAAGGTTGCATCCTATAGCCAACCTTGTTCAAGAGTCCTATATTCCTAGAAAAAATCGTGCAAGAAACACTCGATGATTACCATACATCCACATCCATTGGTGGAAGACCCCTATGCAATTTAAGATTTGCTAATGATATCAACCTGTTGGCCGATAGCAACAAAGAACTACAAAAGTTCACAGACATGCTTGCAGATAGAGCAAGGACATACGGAATGGAAATCAGCTCAGAAAAAACTGCAAAATAATGATCAACAACAACTGGAAGAAGTAAAGAATTTCAAATATTGAGAAACAATCCTATTCGTAGACGGAACCTGTGAGTCAGAAATTTGAGCCAGGATTTGAGTCAACAATGGCCGTAATGGCTAAACTAAACATAATCTGGGCCAGCAAAAACATTAGTCTCCCAACAAAGCTTAGGCTTTACAGAGCGTCCTTGTAAAAAAACATTGATCTATACTGATGCGAGACCTGGACACTTCTAGTAGCAACTAAAAATAAGTTGCAGGCATTCCAAAAAAAATACATGAGAAAAATCCTTCAAATCTCTTACCTAGAACACAAGACTAATGATTAAGTCTGGGAAAGAATATCCTCAATTGCAGGCCCTCAAGAAAACATTATGGCAACAATCAAACGGCACAAACTAACATGGTTCTTTAATGTGCTGCGACATAATAACCTGCCAAAACAATCCTCCAAGGCACTGTAGAGGCCGTCAGGGGAAATGCTGCTTTCGACAATATAAAAGATTGGACAGGGCTGCGGTTGAATGAACTCAAGATAGGCAAAAGTGGAGAAAGTTGACTACTGAGGTGTCCATTTGTTCCCCCCAACGACCACAAAGGTCAAGGAATTGATGATGATGATGAAGTTATATATACTTCTTTGAACCAAAATGATGAAAATAAGTATAAAATATAGCATTTGAATTTCATTTAGGCCTATTTTTAGTCCTCAGACTGTAGGTGTGACGTCTGAGTCTGTGTCGTCTAAGGTTCATTAAAGAGCGAGATACAATTAATTAAAATTACAATCACAAACAAACCAAATCACTTGTGTAGTGTAGCTCTAGCCAATTAAAGCAATTTCAATCATTTTTACTGCTGACTTTTGTACTTACTAGATCTAAATCTGCAACAGTGAATGTGAAAAATTTAACGCCCTAAACAAAACTAAACTTCAAAAACTTTTTTTGTGTTTTTTAATAAAAAAAATATAGTTATAGACTATGTAATAATATATATATATATATATATACATATACAATATAAATTTAATAATGATATATATAATTTTTACATATTTTAGAAAAAAAAAATATTTCTCTGCAGGTAACTGAATTTATTCAGCAGTTTATGAAAGAGGTAGGCAAATTAATCTCACTATAATTTTTGCGATTTGTCTCATTTGAATTTGTAGCGTTTTCTTTTTTAGTATTTTAAATGTGTAATTCTAAAATATAATTGAGGCATTATAGACTATTTTTTTTAAAAATAGAATTTGAATATAAATTATCCTAGTATTATTTATGTAATTATAATTGATTACAAATAAAAAAAGTGAAATCATCTATCATCAATATTGTATTATATTCACTTTAGATGTAGCTTCTATAGTATAAACATAATCTTAAATTGTCTCATTAAGAGTTTATAATATTAAACTTTTGAATGATTTATATTATTCAAAATATAATAATTTTTCATATTCATATGGTCAACCTTTTGTTAGTAATTATAACTCTTACTCTTCAATTATTGATTTTGAATGTCAAGGATAATTATGTAATACTGCACTCCAATCTCCCACCCGGTGTACGGACATTTGATTCAGCGACATTTGAGCCGGCGACAGTTAAACCATGACACAAATGTATTTAAACAGTACATTTACATTTATTAAACAGTACATTTACATTTATTAAAAAGTGCATTTACATTTATTAAACAGTACAATTACATTTATTGAACAGTACATTTATATTTATTACACAGTACATTTAACGCAATTTAATAAAACGTAATCAGAAGTATTCAAGTTAAATGTAAAGTTAAATGTAAAGTGAAATAGAGAACTATAAATTTAAAAAGTTAAATGTATGACAAGTAAACAATGGCACGCAGATAGACAAGAATTTCGCTCGAAGAGTAACGTTCCACGGCATTTTTGACACGCGTCTTCTGCGTGTATCTCTTGGGGACAGACGGCTGCGAACCATCGATTCCTTGCAGAAAAGACGTTCTTTGCATCTGAATGTCTCTCTCGATTCCCTTAAAGAGAATACATAAAGTAGGATGATGGCACTGAAAAACAGCTTGTAGTGCGAAGTGCATCTTGTTTTTCATATCAGCTACAGCCTGCATCACTAAGATAGGCTCTAACAATCTTTTTGTATACCAATCAAAGCAAGTCTCGGTCTCGCTCGAACTCAGACCAACACGAGCGGGTCCTACTTTGACGACCATCTGGGTGAGGATTGTCCGCAGGTAACAAACGGAGGTGATTAAGTGTAAATGGGACTATCTGTCGGGAGTGGGAGGGATTAAGTGTCGATTAAATGTCGCAGGATCAAAGGTCACCAAACCCTTCCACCCTGACCTCGTCTTTTGTATTTGATGCATGAATCATTGTACATCATGATAGCATACCTAAATATGAATCATTGTACATCATGATAGCATACCTAAATATGAATCATTGTACATCATGATAGCATACCTAAATATAAATCATTGTACATCATGATAGCATACCTAAATATGAATCATTAAACATCATGATAGCATACCTAAATATGAATCATTGTACATCATGATAGCATACCTAAATATGAATCATTGTACATCATGATAGCATACCTAAATATGAATCATTGTACATCATGATAGCATACCTAAATATGAATCATTGTACATCATGATAGCATACCTAAATATGAATCATTGTACATCATGATAGCATACCTAAATATGAATCATTGTACATCATGATAGCATACCTAAATATGAATCATTGTACATCATGATAGCATACCTAAATATGAATCATTGTACATCATGATAGCATACCTAAATATGAATCATTGTACATCATGATAGCATACCTAAATATGAATCATTGTACATCATGATAGCATACCTAAATATGAATCATTGAACATCATGATAGCATACCTAAATATGAATCATTGTACATCATGATAGCATACCTAAATATAAATCATTGTACATCATGATAGCATACCTAAATATGAATCATTGTACATCATGATAGCATACCTAAATATGAATCATTGTACATCATGAAAGTATACCTAAATATGAATCATTGTACATCATGATAGCATACCTAAATATGAATCATTGTACATCTGAAAGTATACCTACATATGAATCATTGTACATCATGATAGCATACCTAAATATGAATCATTGTACATCATGATAGCATACCTAAAAATGAATCATTGTACATCATGATAGCATACCTAAATATGAATCATTGTACATCATGATAGCATACCTAAATATGAATCATTGTACATCATGATAGCATACCTAAATATGAATCATTGTACATCATGATAGCATACCTAAATATGAATCATTGTACATCATGATAGCATACCTAAATATGAATCATTGTACATCATGATAGCATACCTAAATATGAATCATTGTACATCATGATAGTATACCTAAATATGAATCATTGTACATCATGATAGCATACCTAAATATGAATCATTGTACATCATGATAGCATACCTAAATATGAATCATTGTACATCATGATAGCATACCTAAATATGAATCATTGTACATCATGATAGCATACCTAAATATGAATCATTGTACATCATGATAGTATACCTAAATATGAATCATTGTACATCATGATAGCATACCTAAATATGAATCATTGTACATCATGATAGCATACCTAAATATGAATCATTGTACATCATGATAGCATACCTAAATATGAATCATTGTACATCATAATAGCATACCTAAATATGAATCATTGTACATCATGATAGTATACCTAAATATGAATCATTGTACATCATGATAGTATACCTAAATATGAATCATTGTACATCATGATAGCATACCTAAATATGAATCATTGTACATCATGATAGCATACCTAAATATGAATCATTGTACATCATGATAGCATACCTAAATATGAATCATTGTACATCATGATAGCATACCTAAATATGAATCATTGTACATCATGATAGTATACCTAAATATGAATCATTGTACATCATGATAGCATACCTAAATATGAATCATTGTACATCATGATAGCATACCTAAATATGAATCATTGTACATCATGATAGTATACCTAAATATGAATCATTGTACATCATGATAGCATACCTAAATATGAATCATTGTACATCTTGATAGCATACCTAAATATGAATCATTGTACATCATGATAGTTTACCTAAATATGAATCATTGTACATCATGATAGCATACCTAAATATGAATCATTGTACATCATGATAGCATACCTAAATATGAATCATTGTACATCATGATAGCATACCTAAATATGAATCATTGTACATCATGATAGCATACCTAAATATGAATCATTGTACATCATGATAGCATACCTAAATATGAATCATTGTACATCATGATAGTATACCTAAATATGAATCATTGTACATCATGATAGCATACCTAAATATGAATCATTGTACATCATGATAGCATACCTAAATATGAATCATTGTACATCATGATAGCATACCTAAATATGAATCATTGTACATCATGATAGCATACCTAAATATGAATCATTGTACATCATGATAGCATACCTAAATATGAATCATTGTACATCATGATAGCATACCTAAATATGAATCATTGTACATCATGATAGCATACCTAAATATGAATCATTGTACATCATGATAGCATACCTAAATATGAATCATTGTACATCATGATAGCATACCTAAATATGAATCATTGTACATCATGATAGCATACCTAAATATGAATCAGTGTACATCATGATAGCATACCTAAATATGAATCTTTTTTTAAGCTTTCTTCTTATTTGATTTATACCAACAAAAAATCTCTAAGCATATATACATTGGAACATATCAAAATAACACGAATACAGGCACTGCTGGGTCATGATTCTACTTTCATCATCAAGTCTCAGGAGAAATGCAGAGGAAACAAATTTACCAATATCAGCGCTTGTGAAGAGAGCTCAATGTAACAAACAGTTCTAAATACCTGTATACAGTTTTGTTGTCTCAGCTGGGGGATTAAAGCCACAGCTAATTGTCAGAATTGCCCAAACTATAGGGACACACAAAGAATAACTGTTATTAGGGACATTATGAACAGTCATAGAAGCAGAAACATGTCTTGACATTAACTAAAAGTGACAGGCTATGTAGAGGAGAAGCATCAGAAGAATACCCAGCAATCTGCGTATAGAGACAACATCTCCAGCAATATATGATAAATAATTCACCATGTTATCTGGTGCTACATTGACTTTCTGACAATAGCACACAAAAAAAAAACACACACGCACAAAAAACACAAATGGAAAATGTAAGGCCATATTACAAGAAAACAAGGATTTGCAAAGATTATCCTGTGTTAAACAGTATGATGTGTTATATATAATATGTTATGCACTTGACTATATGCGAGATTGCCGGCTATGGCTGTCATGCTATGCCACGCTAAGGGCGGGGATAACCTGGAATGAAATTGTGTCTGGCCGGAGACAGTAGACTAATGCCTTTTGTTCCTCGCGAACCAGAAGTAGAAACATACTTCTTTTAAACATTAAAATTATTTACAATGACAACTAGAACCACTCATTAAATTAACCATGTTCTTGTATTTCACCTTTTAATTAAATGATTGTGCTCTTGAATTGACTGTGGCACTCTAAAATGGAATGTGCTCTTGTATGCCACCATTTAATGAAATTTTCTCTTAAATTATGTCAATGAATGTAGTTATTTGTGTCAAAATACACTTACTACCAATTTGTCAATCATCAATTTATTTATATTCCAAAACTTGAAGAGCGAAGAACTAGTCACAGAAACATTTCCACGAAAAGTATTGGAGATTGATACATTATTAAAGGTATGATATTTCATTAACTATTCGGGATTGATGTCCTATTTAAGGTAAGATATTTTATTAAGTAGGCCTATTGGAGATTAATGTCTTTTTTAAGGTATGCTATTTTATTAAGTATTGGAGATTGATGCCTTATTTAAGGTCATTTAAGGTATGATATTTTATTAAGTAAGCCTATTAAAAATTGATGTCTTATTAAGGTATGCTATTTTATAAAATATGTCTATTGGAGACTGATGTCTTATTTAAGGTATGATATTTTATTAATTGGGTATATTTGAGATCTATGCCTTTTTTAAGGTATGATATTTTATTAAGTATGTCTATTGGAGACTCATGTCTTTTTTAAGGTATGTTATTTTATTAATTAGGCCTATTTGAGATCGATGCCTTATTTAAGGTATGATATTTCATTAAGTATTGGAGATGGGTGCCTTTTTAAATGTAATTGTATAATAATTACTTGTAAAACTTTGCTTTATTCATGTTTTTTATTTGAAGAAAAAAAATAATGAATTTAAAACAATTTTGTTTAACTGCTATCTAACATATAACAGAGAAAATACATTGGTATGATATTGTCATTTTTTACAAATTTACAAGTAAAGAAATTTGTTCAAAAGTTTTACATAGTTAGTAAAATAGCCTTTGTATTCATTTTTATAAATTCAGCAAGTGAATGCAGAAAGTCTGAGAGATGTTGACCAAGAGGCTGACATCCCATATCCTGTAATAGTTGACGATGTAGAAAGTGAAGAAAGTGATTCCACAGAGGTATGCATTATTCTACTTATAACAAAAAAAATAGATCGTGTTTAGTGTGTGTGGGGGAGGGGCGCTTTGAAACAGTTAATATAAAAGCAAAATGGTGAAAATATATTTTAAATATACATGTATAGTTGTGATGTGTTCTGGTGCAATGGTAGAGGGACAAGGTGGCCAAGCGGCAGCGCGTTCAGCTATTGTACCGAAGTTCCTGTTTTCAAATCCTAATAAAGGCTACAATTTGTTCTCGTGGCTGGAGGATGTCCATGAGTATACCCAGCCCTCGTGGGTACCTGACTTTTGTCGGGGTAAGATAAAGTCGACTGGGCATT
Source organism: Anisus vortex (assembly GCA_949126835.1). Classification (NCBI taxonomy): domain Eukaryota; kingdom Metazoa; phylum Mollusca; class Gastropoda; family Planorbidae; genus Anisus; species Anisus vortex. The sequence goes on along the minus strand of OX421492.1, from coordinate 42,051,776 downwards.
GTGCTGGCCACACAATCTCCTAGTGTAAAGAAGCGTGAACGCTGCTTCATCGGCCCCATGTATCAATTGGTCCGACGGGATATAATTAGAAGAAACAATGTGCGCAGCCCGCCCTGGTGAATGGATGCCCATACCCGTAGAATGGAATTAGCGCTACCGGGCAACATTGCATTGGCGAGCCACTACGATAATGATCCCGAGGGAAATTCCGCAGTGGGAAGATGTAGTATAGTGACTGCGGAGGCTGTACCCTACATTTAGCTGCATGCCTGATCAGCGTGCAGTGGGGGTGGCTGGCACTTGGACGGGATCTTGGTGTGTACTCCCATTGGTTCACCCCTGTAGGCTCGTCCGTTATTTTAGGCAATTATAGTATAGTGCAATGATAGATAAGTTATATGTGTGAATCCAAGAAGTATAGTGCAATGATAGATAGACTCTAAGTTAGGCAATTATAGTATAGTGCAATGATAGATAGACTCTAAGTTAGGCAATTATAGTATAGTGTAATGATAGATAGACTCTAAGTTAGGCAATTATGGTATAGTGTAATGATAGATAGACTCTAAGCTAGGCAATTATAGTATAGTGTAATGATAGATAGACTCTAAGTTAGGCAATTATAGTATAGTGCAATGATAGATAGACTCTAAGTTAGGCAATTATAGTATAGTGCAATGATAGATAAGTTAAATGTGTGAATCCAAGAAGTATAGTGCAATGATAGATAGACTCTAAGTTAGGCAATTATAGTATAGTGTAATGATAGATAGACTCTAAGTTAGGCAATTATAGTATAGTGTAATGATAGATAGACTCTAAGTTAGGCAATTATATTATAGTGTAATGATAGATAGACTCTAAGTTAGGCAATTATAGTATAGTGCAATGATAGATAAGTTATATGTTTGAATCCAAGAAGTATAGTGTAATGATAGATAGACTATAAGTTAGGCAATTATGGTATAGTGCAATGATAGATAGACTCTAAGTTAGGCAATTATAGTATAGTGCAATGATAGATAAGTTATATGTTTGAATCCAAGAAGTATAGTGCAATGATAGAAAGACTCTAAGTTAGGCAATTATAGTATAGTGCAATGATTGATAGACTCTAAGTTAGGCAATTATAGTATAGTGTAATGATAGATAGACTCTAAGTTAGGCAATTATAGTATAGTGCAATGATAGATAGACTCTAAGTTAGGCAATTATAGTATAGTGCAATGATATATAAGTTACATGTGTGAATCCAAGATATCAGTGTGATATTATATGTGCTTTATGTATTCTATAAAAATGGCTATATAATTATAATCCATTTCTGAATCTTTAATTTTTGTGTTATTTGTCTTGGTTATAGTCTATCAATAAATTAGTCGAATAAGATTTTTTTAAAGATTATATCATCCAAAATTATTTATGTTAAGCCTACTATTGAAGCCAATACATTATCCTTGCTATGAAATAAAAAAAAAAAAAATTCAGTTCCTTTATGGTCATTCGTCTTAATAGGAATACAGGACTTAAAAAGAATGCGAAAGACTATTGTGTAAAATTATCTTCCTTTTTCTTATTATCTTACTTCCAACAGCCCTATTCCAAAAAGAGAAAAGTTGAAGGAGATGTAAACAACCATAGCTCAAACATTTTAGGTAAATGGACATTTTTTAAAAATTCCTATCAATCATTTTCAATTTTTTCCATCGTCAACTTAAGCAATAATATATAGAATGCTATTGTAGTAGGTCTTAAGTTTTTGTAATATTGTTTTTCTTAGCAAACTATTTAGGCATTATTTATGTTATCCAATACAATTTAATGTTTGTTTACTTGCTTTACTTTCACTGACCTATGTACAAAGATTTTGTTTTGTTTCTCTGTTAAGGCACAAGAATATGGTTATTTCCAGGGGGTTCAATCCCATACAATACATTTGTACACAATTATTGTGAAAAGGCCAAACCTTTGATGCGTGGATTAATAGAACATGCCAACATAGTCAGTATTAATTTTATTAACTTTCCTGTTTTCAATAAATATTTGGGTATGATTTTGTCTTTATTAAATTGAGATCAAGAATTCAATTCTTCTTCTATATTTAGTTAATTATCATTGCTTCTCTTTTGTTTAAAGAAATAGTGTTTAGAAATGTAAGGGATATTGTTACAAAACATTCCTTAGTAACGGCTCTAACTATTAATTGAAATCGACAGTAAAGGAATCCCTCACGCCTAAGTTAAAAATATCAATTACGGTAGTACGATCCTTCATTTGAATATTTTCTAATTTGTTTAGCTTTTTGTGGATATGAGTGATCATGCTACTTCCTAATATGGTAGTGTTTCTTACTTTATGTGGGTTCAACAAATGTTAGGTTGACGCGAGAGTTAGAATCGCCAATAAATATTTACCGTAGTTTTCAAACATACAGAACATGTATGAATGTTATTAATGTTAAGGTATAGTCTGAGACCTCCCGCATCCAATGAAAATGCTTTCTACACACGAACGATAGTTTCGTCAGAAATGCGCTCAAAACTTCCTCTCAGAACAGTCTCTTGTCGATAAATAATTTAAATAAACAATATATTAACTGTTTTGCTTGGTTCCAGTTAGAACTTCATCAATCTTGTATGATTTGTCTATTTCATTCTCAAAATCATATCATTTGCTAGAACGTTTGTAAATACAAATATTATTTTCAACTTAATCAAAACGAATGAACTCAAGTGATTATCTTTCATCGTTGGAATATATCTAATATGAATAAAGTATGATAAACTGTTGGAGTCAGAAACTAAACTTATTATCAACTTTAAGATCTTCACAATTAAAAATCGAGCGATTTAATAGGAAAACTGGTGACTATCGGCATTTTAGATCAGAAATTTAAGTCTTCTCTGGGAAAACACATAGACTTAACATTTTTTTTACTGAGTATTATTATTAACAGAGTCAAATCAAATAACTGTAGCATCACTATCATTAGTGTCGTGTAATAATATAAACAAAGTTTTGTAACTCATGATGTTTATGCTTAATTTATTTATTCACTTTAATTTTATAAGACTGAACTTTACAGATTTATGACAATACATAAATATTTCTCCAATTTTATATAAATATAGATTACAACAAAATCAATCAACCAATTTATCTCTAAAATTAGCCAGTAGAACATATCGAAAAATAATCAGCTATTCCTGACCCAGTAATTTTTTTTTAAAGCTAAATTTAATTAATCATAATTAAAATTTTACAATGCAAATTATAAGTTGAATTTGAACTATTAAAATATTAGAGCAATTTTTTAAAATATAAATGTTATAAAAGTTTACAATTCTGCACAAAATGTATTTATTTCATTTTCTTTTGATAGGTTAAACTGTGGATCAATTTTTTGACTCCAAAAATTGAAGACGGAAACAATTTTGGAGTTTCGATTCAGGTATGTAAATTTAAATGTTACTTTTAGTCTTTAACTGGCAGCTTAAGGAAACAAAAGCAAAGGAGTTTAGGTTAAAGACAGATTTTGTATCAATTAATGTGATTTTTTTTCAGCAAGCAGTTCATACTGTAGCAAGGCAAGTGGAGATTGATGCGACCAGACACTTGGAAGATGTATCGTTTTACTATTTTAAGCGAGCTAAAATCATCTCTAAAATCGCCAAATATCCACACATTGTAGGTTTGATTTTTGCTGTTTTAAGACTATTATATTATACGCTTTATAATAATTATAGCATAATTATGTTAATTTTTTTTCATATTTAACACCAGTTCGTTATTTTTATTTGGGGACATTTGGGTTCTCCCAAGGCTTTAATAAAAGAAGATTAGTTTGACTTTCTGGGAAAAAAAATTAGTTACTATTGAGATAGTTTTGGGCAACTTCATTCCCCAAATATTTCTTTTTCTGTTAATTAAAAGAAAGCAACTATTAGTTCATCATCAGCAAAGGGAGATAAGATTAATTAAGGTAGATAATCATGGTAAGACAATTAGTAAATAAGCCCCCCCCCCCCAGCTCTTTTCTTCAACATTAATTAACTGATAGATCACAATTTAATTACTGTTAAATAACTTGTTGCTTGCAGGGGGACTACAGGCAATCAGTCAAAGAATTTGATGAAAGACAGATGCTGATTCTCCGAAAAGCTATAATGGAGATGCGTAATCATTATGTGAGTTCTCTCTCCTGTTAAATACATTTTAGATGAAAATGTTTTTACAAAAGAAATATCGATGTAGAAGCAAAATACAAAATAAATGTTCTTACTATGGAAAAATGAAAGTAGAAGCAAAATTCGTACACAAAAAAATGTGTATGTGACTGAAGCCGAGTGAAGCCTATCTGATTTTTGTTTTGTTTCTTCCTGTAGGCTTCCCTATATGAGACCATAATGAAAAACATTGACAAAATCAAAGTTCCAAGATCTGCCAATGTACAAAGTATGTACTAAACCAGATCTCAGAAGTTGTTTACAGGTGATGTCACCCAGAAAAATATTCATGAATACAAACATTCATATACAATTTTTTGCTACTTAAGAATCAGTTCAATAGAATTTGTATTTATAAATTCATGATTCTAAATTTAGGCCAGATATTTACATTTAAATAATTCAAATATTGATCATATATTTCAATTTTTTATAAGTATATATATATATATGTATAATATGTATATTTTTTTAATAAGATAAACAAATTTCATAAAAAAATTAAAACAAAATACGCTGGATTAAATAATGAGTTGTGAACCAAAAAGATCTGGTGACAGCTGACATGTTTAATATAAGAATTTCTGCTGATGAGTGTTTAAAACAGATATCAGGGTGAATGAATCATTTTCTGTTGGATAATTATTGGTACATTTTTGTTTATTGTTGAAATTTAAATTCTAAAACTATTAAAAGTTGCATTTCATCTACACTATGGCATTTATCATTTATAATTTTATATTTTATATATTTATATTTTGTTATGATGAGGTGCAGAATGTTTTCTCTGGGGTTGCAGAGTTGTAAATGATGTATCTTGTTTCTTATTATAAAATAAATATTGTGATCAAAATCAAAGACTCTTTTTTTTTTTTTTTTCATTCTAATTGTTTTCATTTTTTGTTAAGAAATTCTTTAAAACTGTTTTTGTATGTTCTGTTCTTTGAAAAGTTTTGTCCTTGTGAAAGTCTTTTTGTTTTGCTCTGCCCTTTTTAAATTGAACAAGCCTGTATTATCATTGTGAAGTGTACATGATTAGTTCTATCTGTTGTATAAATTATTGTATATATTACCCTGTGTTTACTGAAGATAGGTTAAATACATCCTAATGTACTAATATAGCTCATGCTATCCACCACTGGCTTACACTTTTTAGTTGAACATCAATAGGACAGTCATTTTAATATATTATATACTCTAGCCATATTAAAGTATTGTACTTTTCAAGTTAAGCAAATCACTTAAAGTCATCAGTCTACATGACAAATATTTAATGGAAGTAAATTAACAAGACTCATTTAATTTATGTACTTTATTTTCCCTTTAATTTTAATATTGTTTGTTTTTCAAAGAAATGCGATCTTTCACTTTCATGTCTCAAATTCAATCCCAATTTCTTTTTTTCAAGTTCAGATGTTTACTTAATTATTCTTGATTTCTTTCTCTCTTTCCTTCTTTTTACTTTCTTTATTTTAAGTTGCAATTTCTGTCTGTCTGTCTGCAATGGTGCAAAAATTGGCTTCAATTTTTCGACCACTTTCCGTGGTCCAATCGAGCTGAAATTTGGACAGCAGACTTGCCCCGACTAACAATACATCCTATCAAATTTTCAGTTAAAACGACTTAATAATACTACACTTATGACAATATTCATTTCCTAAAAGGAAATTATAAGAAATATTTTGATTTCGCGTTAAAAATGCCTGTGCAACTTTTTATACTTTTTCGGCGCAAAGCTAAAAAATTAAATTATGCGCTAAGATTATTTTTAGAACAATTCATACGGAGTAAGGAGATATTTTTGAGATTTGCGACACAGATATTTTTTCTGTACGTTTTATTTGCAGTAGTCAATTAATTATTTAATTACATGATGGTAAACTTAGTTTGCAAATAATGGGAGCAAAATAAAAACTTCGTTTTTATGGTTTTCTTGTTCCCAATCATTTTTTGTTATTTAAAAAGTATCACAACAGTTTATCTCCCTTTAATTGTATAGGGGTTGTTGGACTTTCATTTGACAAACACTACGGTAAATATGATGTTATAAAAAATTATTTTTTTATACAATTAGGTAGTTTACATGTTTAGGTGGTAATGACAGTTGCTTAATTAAACATTTGTTAGAAAATTGAATATTTCTTTAAAATTATTATTACAAGTGTAAACAAACGTGATGGAAGCTCAATATAATATATTCATAATATATACTAAAATAACATTGAATTAATGTGTAGGCATATGAACAGATTTTCTTGGCCATTTCCACTGAGTCATTATCACTGTCCAGTTTTTGGTCAAGAGAGTCATGCATTGATTGGTTCCTACTTCCTGCATGATGTTAAAATGTAGAGTAAAAAAAGAATTGTTTCAACAACTTGGCGAACTGATTAAAATAATTCTAAAGACTATTCACATAGGCTATAAAATACACATATGTTACTATAACACATACATATTATACAGGCTATAATAACACGAATTTAGGCAATAATAAAATGAATGTTGAATATAATAGCGTAAATAAAGGCTGTAATTACATGTATTTAGACTATAATACACATAAAATAATATGCGCCATAAAAACATGTTGGCCTATACGGCTATAATAACATGGATAAATATAATAAAACGTATTAAAGCTTTAAAAAAACAAAATTTATAATGATAAAACGGACGCCAGCATCGAAAACATTGAGAAATATGAAGTATTTAATTCCTTCTGACTATAAGGTGACTGAATTTTTGTACTAAATAAATCATTAACCTGCCATCTCAACAAATCAAAATCCCAAAGTTACACACACGCAAGAGTTGAGTTTCCAATGAAAATGAAAGACAACTATATTGGGATATATATGGCATCCTTCCATCCTCAAGGGACGATGGCGCAGTCTCCTTCTTCTCCGCCCCTCGCCTTTCTCTTGGCTCGTTTCTCTTTACTTCTTTCTGTTAGGGTGGCGTCTGCAGCTTGAGTGCCCTCGCATACCTTGGACCGCCAGGAGGTGCGTTCCTCAGCAAGGCTCTCCCACGTTTAGGGCTCAATACATGCCAGTAACAAGTCTTTTTTGCAATAGGGCCTATATTGGGATAATGCCAACTGAAATTGACTTTTGGTCATTAGCAGAATGTCTATTTTAACTTTCAAAATTCAGACTGCACCGTTAATGCTGCATCTATCATTCAGCTTATTGATAATTTTATTTACTTAAACTGTTGCGAATTAATCTGTGTAAACGAAAACCGGAATTCGTAAGTTAATCATTCAAATATGGTGTCCCACGATTTAGATTTTTTTTTTTTTATCTGGAAGAAATTTTGTTAAAACCCTGTTTGATACGCAGAGGCCGACCGAAACCAAATTTTGGGTTACGACCAAAAACGAGACCATACCGAAAGTTATAAATTGAGTACATTAAATAAAATGCTAGGTCAATTTTACTAATATAGTCTATAGAACTGAACTGATTACGGAAAATTGAAATTGAAATGTCCTCCTTTTGAAGTCCAAGTATCTGGCAACCCTACGTCTATCGGTCTGTTGGTCTGTTAGAAGTGTTCAGCATCAATGGAGATTATTTAATCACCCCAAAGAATGGTTTACCTAAGTAGAGTACCTATAAACTAGTTAATATTAGACCTACACAAAAACGTGCAGTTTTTTTTTTCTTTTGTTTCGCTATTTCGGTTTTTCTTTAGGTTTCTGACAAAGGTTTAGTTACACTTTCGGTTTAGACCGAAAGTAAATTTATAACTTTTGGTATGGTTTCGTAAACAGTTTCGTATTAATGTATCTTTCTCCGCTCCCCAGCTGTAAGGAAATGATGGTCGATAAAGATGACCAACGTGAGAGCAAGGGATGACCTCAAGATTTCCACCACAAAAACCAACTCTAGAGTGTACACAAAAAAATACTTACACAAGATAATAGATAGAGTCATTTTAAATAGAATGATAGGTAGACGGATTTGATTGATTTATACAAATAATGTACACAGATTATTAAGTTAACAGAGTACGTAGCTACACAATCAGATTAGGTACTCGAATTAGACAGGCAGATTTACAAGCATACAGATACATAGATTTGTAATCGGTAAGCGTATGGATGGATCCGAGCAAATAAACTGACAAACCTTAAAGGACAACTTCAAATTTTTGCAGCGCTATATTTGAGCCCAAGGTCATATCGACCAAATCTGTTAAAGTTGTCTTTAGCTATAGTAACAATATCCAATATCCTATATGTGTAGGTGACCTATTGAAAACAGATAAACAAAAATAAAGACGAGTTTATAGAATGAGTTTAATTCAAATCTAGCGTGAAGATGAAGGCTTTGATTGGAACAAAGAATTACAGGGTTGTAAGTGAACCTTGTTCACCATTATGTGAAAAATCGAGAAGGCAAGAAATTTAAATTTGATTTTGCGAATATTTATTTAATTAATAGGCTATCAATCAATCACAATCTGTCCATCCATCTAAGCCTTCATTAGTTACAAGTGACTTTATTTTTCATACAAAACAACTTTTTAAAAAACTAAAAATTGAATCATATAAAAAAAGTTTCATATTATTTAGGCCTACTAGGTTGTAGCAATATTTGTCTAACTCAAATCAAAGACTATAAAAAGATGGAACGCTTTTTATAATATTTTTGCTATTTGATGATACGAATGACTTCTTTCGGAATTCCCGATTCCCTTTTGTACTGTATACATCCGTTTTATTTAATCGCTATGATTTTCTCAATGAAAAATTACATATAAAATCTGTATACAGAGGAAACCTTTGTGCAATCGTAGGAGCGTAGAAGTAATTTAAAACAGCGCTGTTGGATGCGCAAGGAAAAAAAAGAACATGTAAGCTCTAAAAATAGAGCAAGCGGCCATCTTATTATAGTCTTCGGTCAAATATTAAAATTAATCTGCCTATGCCTAAGAATTGTCTTTGCCCACACACCATGGTAATAAAAAAAAAAAATTAATTGAGAGCAACTGAAACGAAATTCTTTGAGAATATTTACAGTAAACCTGACATTATTTATTCTAGCATCTAATTATTTTTATTTTTTTGCGGGATATCATTTTTTTCAGAGTTTATGCCTCCATTAAGTTCGTGTTTGTGCGTCCTTGTTGTCAGTAGAGCGGGTCTATGATTTCTTCTCAACTAGTCCTACCCTTCAGCTTAATGTCTGAGACTTTCAAACAAATTTTATTTCTTTTATTTCTATTCTTTTTTTTTTAACATTTTTAACACTGTGCTGATGAGCAATGAAAATAAAAGACTTCACAGGAGGACAAATTCATTTCGTCCGTGAGGTGAAACAAAACTGTTCTGCCGCGCTGAATGGAGTCGATCCCCGAGAGATGTTGGCAGTTTATGGTTTCAATCTAAGCGGAACAATACCTTCCCCTGACGTCTCGGCATCCCCCCATCCATCCCCGTTCAACTCTTCCCTCACCCCCATGTCATCATTTCTTCGATAAAGCCGACATTTCTGGGGGATTTAAAGCTGCTGGGAGGGAGGGGGAGGGGTTCAAAGAGAAAAGGAGGGAGGGGGAGCATTATGTTTGGTGGAGAGAAATGTCTTCGATTGTGCAAACATCTGAGTTTTTGAATATCTGGCTTTGCAGTGACGAGGTTAGCTTTAAATAATGGTGTTTTGCTTCCCTTCATATAGCCGCCTTTGGGCACAAACACATCATTGTCTGAAGTGGTATTTTATGGCAACTTAAAAGTAAACAATTCACTCTTGGCCCACGCAACACAGACTTGGCCCACACAATAGCCTACAGACTTAGCCCACACAATGCAGACTTGGCCCACACAATACAGACTTGGCCCACACCATACAGTCTTTGTTCACGCAACACAGACTTGGCCCACACAATAGCCTAAAGACTTGGCCCACACAATACAGACTTGGTCCACACATTACAAACTTGGCCCACACATTACAGACTTGGCCCGCACAATACAAACTTAGCCCACACAGTACAGTTTTGGCCCACACAATACAGACTTGGCCCACACAATACAAACTTGGCCCACACAATACGGTTTTGGCCCACACAATACAGACTTGCCCACACAATATAGTTTGGCCCACATATCTTCCTTCATATCTCCATCTTTCTTCTCTCAGTCTCACTTTGTCCCCATTACCGTAATCTCTAATTTTCACGCTTCTTAATGAATGTATAAGCCTATGTTACGACCAATGAATGTATAAGCCTATGATACGACCAATGAATGTATAAGCCTATGTTACGACCAATGAATAAATAAGCCAATGTTACGACCAATGAATGTATAAGCCTATGTTACGACCAATGAATGTATAAACCTATGTTACGACCAATGAATGTATAAACCTATGTTACGACCAATGAATGTATAAGCCTATGTTACGACCAATGAATGTATAAGCCTATGTTACGACCAATGAATGTATAAGCCTATGTTACGACCAATGAATATATAAGCCTATGTTACGACCAATGAATGTATAAGCCTATGTTACGACCAATGAATGTATAAACCTATGTTACGACCAATGAATGTATAAACCTATGTTACGACCAATGAATGTATAAGCCTATGTTACGACCAATGAATGTATAAGCCTATGTTACGACCAATGAATGTATAAGCCTATGTTACGACCAATGAATGTATAAGCCTATGTTACGACCAATGAATGTATAAGCCTATGTTACGACCAATGAATGTATAAACCTATGTTACGACCAATAAATGTATAAGCCTATGTTACGACCAATGAATGTATAAGCCTATGTTACGACCAATGAATGTATAAGCCTATGTTACGACCAATGAATATATAAGCCTATGTTACGACCAATGAATGTATAAGCCTATGTTACGACCAATGAATATATAAGCCTATGTTACGACCAATGAATGTATAAGCCTATGTTACGACCAATGAATATATAAGCCTATGTTACGACCAATGAATGTATAAGCCTATGTTACGACCAAAATTGGCAAAAGTGAGAAATATGTAGAAAATGTCAAATTTTGATGTTAAGTGACAGGTCAATATCATATTTTTTCTTGATTTCCGGATTTCTTCTGTGCCTAGGGATTATGTTCCTAAATTGTAGAAAGCGCCATTGATTCAAGACAACTGCAAGAAAGCTTCTTGGACACCGCTACCAGTGTCAACATCTGACATCCACATTGCGTAATGTATCTCCAAATTTCTATTTTTTTTAAAAACGTTTTAAAAGAAACAGCACCACTTCAAAATATTCTTAATAGTGGAAACTCAGTTGTCGGCCTTAGGGAAAGTGAAAGATATTTAAATATTCACGAGTATAAGTTTGAGAGACTGTTAGATCCTTTATAGATTATAAAGGGGTCAATTTAAATATGATCCAACATAGTTTTTTTTTTTTGGTCCGAATTTGTAAGCCTCTAGAAAACCGGACGCGTCTAAGGCTCTATAGTCCAGGGCTTAACTTTGGTAGGGATGAACCAGGAGGGGGGGGATCACCATGGTTATGTCCGGGCTCCAGCCACCCCACGGAAAGCAGAAGGCGAGGCGTGCCATGTAATAGGATACGGTTTCCTCAGTCCGACTTATAATTCAAATGCGAATTCCCCTATGATCATTATCGTGGTGGCCCTCCCGTATACCTGCAATGTCACCCAGTAGCACAAATCCTATACCATAGGGTAGACACGCGGGTAGTTCGTGAGACGGGATTGCTGCGTCCATTGCTTACACCCGGCAGTTCCATGGGCCTCGGACCCGCAAAGGGACCTTTTCCCCATGCGTTCGCCCGCCGGTGTAATCTTAAGGTGATCGTATCGGCGGTTTACACCCTTCGCCAGTCTTTTAGGCCCTTGGGTACAGAGGTGTTGTTTTTTTTGGGTCCAGAAGTTTTAAGTCGATAACTTTGGTCCTAATAGGAAATACTTGGGATGCAATTTTTTGACTCCATAGAAAACAGAGTAAGCTTGATTCCTTTTTGCCTGTTTTTTTTCCCTTTGATTTTTGACTACGTCATAATAATACAAGAATTTAGTTTTGTCACAGCTTTTCTTGAAAATTGTTTATAAAGAAATGTGATATGTCAGCAATAATTTGTATTGACTGTTTAATGAAGACCTTTTGCATGTAACTGTTCCTTTTAAGTATTGACAATTCGGATTGTAAACGGCTTGCCGCTGCGGCCTCATACAAGAACTTCACTCTAAACTCTAAAGCTATTCATGTGTTAAAAGCTTATGGTGAAACAGAACCTTTTTAAAAAGAATACAATTAATAGTAATAAAAGAGGATGATGCCTTAGAAAAATAACGCTTAATGTTTCTTAGCAAAAAATTATTTATTTCTTAAGACTATAACCATAGTTGTTTACATATTATTAATATTATGTGGTTGTGTTTTCAGTCGCTTCGTTTTGTAATTTAAACTAACATCATTCACTTTCCAGTAAATTACTTTAAAATGTTTATGTTCATAAACTATTTTTTAAAAATACAAAAACTAAAACACGTCGCAACAAAATTAATTAATTATTGTATAAGTATAAAACAGCTTTTATAATGCACCAATGACTTAACATAAATATGGAATACTGGGTCAAATAATAATTAATTGAGTGAATCTCAACAATGTGCCCCAAACAAACTTTTAGAACAAAAACTAAAGGGGTAAGGGGGATTACTGTTGAAATAATAAAGTTTTATAAATTAGGTCCCCTGATTACAAACTTGAAGGAATACAACTAACTGGGTAAGAGAGACTACTGATGTAATTTATAAATTCATAAATTAGGTCCCCTGAATTTCTTTTTTCTTTAATCATTGATATTATGAGCTAAATAAACGGGTCAACATTTCAAACAAAACAAGGGAGGCTAATCATGTTTAGCATGTCCTAAAAAAGACCAAAAATATCTTTATAATGTCATTTTTTTTTTTAAATTGCTTGAATGATTTAATAAAGAGGTGATGAAATCATTACCATTTTTTTTATGTGAATGTAATATAAAAGAATAGTTTTTACATTAGAGAAACCCGGTTTATTGACTTAAAAAAAAATAACAACTTCAGAACAAGTAACAATATCATTATACATATCAATATTAGTTAAGCCTAGTTTTGCATTTTGATAAGAGTCTTAAAGTGAAATTGTTGGTTTTCCCTATTACTTCAGGCAACCTTTTCTATGCCTGAATGCCACATTAAATGAAAGAAAGCTTACATAATTCAGTCTTAGCATTTTAAATTTTAAACTGATTTTGTCTCATTGCATTTTTTTTAAAAATCTTATTAGTTGATATAGTAATCATTTAATGGTTTACATACTATGTTTTCTATTTGTTCATAATTTTTATTGTTAAAATCGAATTAAATTTAGTGGTTTACTTTTAGTTAGATCTGATTTATTTTGTACTTGTAATGAATATGAAGTAAAATGGGTTCCAGACAAAAGATGCAGAATATGGTACAAATCTAATATTAGTTAGAATTAGTTTGTAAAAATGTCTTTGCTTTACCTGTATACCTGTCTATAGTTTGTGTAATTTAATGTTTTTGCTCTACCTGACTACCTGTCTATAGTTTGTGTAATTTAATGTTTTTGCTCTACCTGACTACCTGTCTATAGTTTGTGTAATTTAATGTTTTTGCTCTACCTGACTACCTGTCTATAGTTTGTGTAATTTAATGTTTTTGCTCTACCTGACTACCTGTCTATAGTTTGTGTAATTTAATGTTTTTGCTCTACCTGACTACCTGTCTATAGTTTGTGTAATTTAATGTTTTTGCTCTACCTGACTACCTGTCTATAGTTTGTGTAATTTAATGTCTTTGCTCTACCTGACTACCTGTCTATAGTTTGTGTAATTTAATGTTTTTGCTCTACCTGACTACCTGTCTATAGTTTGTGTAATTTAATGTCTTTGCTCTACCTGACTACCTGTCTATAGTTTGTGTACTCTACATTGTTGTAATCAATAAAGTAAAAAATTTAAACATTTCTAAAAAAAAGACCAAATAAAAAACAATGTGAAATAAATATTTAATGTTTAATAATAAAAACTGAATGTCATTAAAAAATGATAATGTTAATAATTACATCTTTAGTATTGGGTGTCACTGTTATCTAGAATACAATATGTTTTTTCTCATTGACACATACACTCTAGCTGAAATATAATAGCAATATATTAAACAAGAGTATGAAATTAGTCACATGAAATGAGTCATAAGAAAAGAGTCACATAAAATTAGTCACATGAAATGAGTCACATGAAATGAGTCATAAGAAAAGAGTCACATGGAGTTAGTCACATGAAATGAGTAACATGAAATGAGTCATAAGAAAAGAGTCACATGAAATTAGTCACATGAAATGAGTCACATGAAATGAGTCATAAGAAAAGAGTCACATGAAATGAGTCACATGAAATGAGTTATAAGAAAAGAGTCACGTGAAATGAGTCACATGAAATGAGTCACATGAAATGAGTCATAAGAAAATAGTCACACGAAATTAGTCACATGAAATGAGTCACATGAAATGAGTTATAAGAAAAGAGTCACATGAAATGAGTCACATGAAATGAGTCACATGAAATGAGTGATAAGAAAAGAGTCACATGAAATTTGTCACATGAAATGAGTCACATGAAATGAGTCATAAGAAAAGAGTCACATGAAATGAGTCACATGAAATGAGTCACATGAAATGAGTCATAAGAAAAGAGTCACATGAAATTAGTCACATGAAATGAGTCACATGAAATGAGTTATAAGAAAAGAGTCACATGAAATGAGTCACATGAAATGAGTCACATGAAATGAGTCATAAGAAAAGAGTCACATGAAATTAGTCACATGAAATAAGTCACATGAAATGAGTTATAAGAAAAGAGTCACATGAAATGAGTAGAAAAAAAAAAAATCAATAGAAAAGTTTACCTACCTCTGATGGGTACCTGACATTAGCTGGGGTAAATTAAAGGCGACTGGGCATTGTGCTGGCCACACATCCCCTATTATGCCGTGACTACTGTGAATGTTGCTTCACCAACCCTATGTTCAATTTTGTTTGACTTTACTTTACTTATAATTATAACTACTAAGGTTAAGGTTAGGGTTAATTGTGCATACTTATTTGTAAGAAGAGGATTAGGTCAACTGTTATCTTTTGTAATCAACAAAAAATTTAATTTAGAAATACTTAAAAAACAACAACTAAAAAAAAACAAACATGAAAATTTTGACTTGCAGCAATGGGAATCTAATAAGAAATAGATAATTATACAATGTGTCAATCACTAGATATTGACAAAAAAAAAGATAGT
Source organism: Anisus vortex (assembly GCA_949126835.1). Lineage (NCBI taxonomy): Eukaryota > Metazoa > Mollusca > Gastropoda > Planorbidae > Anisus > Anisus vortex. The sequence goes on along the minus strand of OX421492.1, from coordinate 42,036,198 downwards.
TTCCATTTTCTAACATCCTTCTATCTCGAGAGACGTTGGTCCATCACTGTAGGTTGGGGTTTCAATTCTTCATATGGCTGGCAGACCGATCCTCGAATGTCTCTCTAGTAAATCCAGTAAATTCTCACCTAAAAGCTGTGGATGTAAGAAATTTTTTATCCATGCTGAGAACTTGGCCCAGCCATCTTTATACAATAAACTGGAGCGATTTCTGAACATACAATAGCCCTAGAACTGGATGTAGGCCTAAATGATTTTTTTTTCTGTGCAGTGTATATATTCTTCTAACCAAATTTAATTCATTAAGAATTAAAGAAATAAGAAAGTGTACATTATTTTGTCTTGATATTTTATAGTAAGCCATTATGCTCAATATTTATACATAAATCCCTTATGCTCAATATTTATACATAAATCCCTTATGCTCAATATTTATACATAAATCCTTTATGCTCAATATTTATACATAAATCCCTTATGCTCAATATTTATACATAAATCCTTTATGCTCAATATTTATACATAAATCCTTTATGCTCAATATTTATACATAAATCCTTTATGCTCAATATTTATACATAAATCCTTTATGCTCAATATTTATACATAAATCCTTTATGCTCAATATTTATACATAAATCCTTTATGATCAATATTTATACATAAATCACTTATGCTTAATATTTATACATAAATCCTTTATGCTCAATATTTATACATAAATCCTTTATGCTCAATATTTATACATAAATCCCTTATGCTCAATATTTATACATAAATTCTTTATGCTCAATATTTATACATAAATTCTTTATGCTCAATATTTATACATAAATCCTTTATGCTCAATATTTATACATAAATCCCTTATAATCAATATTTATACATAAATCCTTTATGCTCAATATTTATACATAAATCCTTTATGCTCAATATTTATACATAAATCCCTTATAATCAATATTTATACATAAATCCTTTATGCTCAATATTTATACATAAATCCTTTATGCTCAATATTTATACATAAATCCTTTATGATCAATATTTATACATAAATGCCTTATGCTCAATATTTATACATAAATCCTTTATGCTTAATATTTATACTTAAATCCTTTATGTTCAATATTTATAAATAAATTCCTTATGCTCAATATTTGTACATAAATCCTTTATGCTCAATATTTATACATAAATCCCTTATGCTCAATATTTGTACATAAATCCCTTATGCTCAATATTTATACATAAATCTTTTACTTTTACACTCTATTAACAAGAGCCCCCCCCCCCCCCCCCCCAATTTGAAGCAACGTTTAATTATGCACATTTTCGTTTCATAATATACATACTGACTGCAGATGAAATTATTTTCAAAGTTAAATCAAATTTACCTGAACATGTATTATGTAACTATTCCTATATTTCAGTGCTAAAGTTGTTTTTAATATGCTAGCAATAGTAAAGTCTATATATAAATATAAAAAATCTAAATATTTATATGAAACGATTAATGTTTTATATTTGCACATGAAATGTATATCCCATTTTTCTTCTTCTACTTCTTCATATTACTGTGGAGACCCCGTTAGGACCGAGGAAAGAATCCACAATTTAACTACACATAAAATAAAAAAACAACAAACAACAGTAATAAACATATGACAGAGTGTCACTTTAGGTTTTTAGACCAGCCCTTCAGAAAGCCGGAATTGTAGGGACAGTGATGGAGGCCTGGTCCAGGGTGTCGCACAGCCTAATGGCTGACGGAAAAAAAAAATTTGTTGACATCGGTGAGTGCGTGTGGGACATTTAGTTTGAGTTGATGACTTCTGGTTGAGCGAAACACATGTTGGATGCGACCTGGCTGCGTGGACATTTCCACGTGGCAGTTCACGATTTTGTAAATAGTGGTAACCTTGTTTACCGCTCTGCGGTGTTGTAGGGGCTCGAGTTGGAGTTTGGCCACCACAGCAGAGTCGCTTGTTTTAATGCCGTAGTCCTGTAAGATACGACGTGCCGCACGACGTTGGGTCATCTCCAACTTAGATATCAGATGTTGTTGAGGGGGATCTTACACCGTCGTTGCTTACTCCAGGATGGGAGGAGCTAAACTTTTATAACTATGGGTGGAGCATCCCTTGAGGTTCCTATGGACGAAGGTGCAGGCTCTGTTTGCTTTGGCAGCCATAGATTAAACATGTTGCCCTATTGGAGGTTTCCTGTGATATTCACTCCAAGGTACTTGGCATCTGATACCCTCTCAAGAGTGAGACCATGCAAGGTATAGCTGGTGGGGATCCTAGTCCTCTTTCTTGAAATAGAGAGGAGGTTGCACTTTTCAACGTTGAACGCGATTCGCCATTTCAATTCCCAGGTCTCTAACCTATTGAGGTCGCCCTGTAGACATACAAAATTAATCGGGCTCTCGCTGTGTGAATACAGGATGGTATCATCTGCAAAAAGTCGAACCCCGGCGTGGATCCCGTCTCCCAGGTCATTGATGTAGATCAAGAACAGTGTGGGCCCAAGCACCGAACCCCGCGGAACTTCAGACATGACCGGACCCAAGCAGGAGCTCTTACTCTCTTTCTTTTGCTTAGTCTATTCGTTTGCATCCCGAAACAGAACCTGTCGGCATTTCTTGTTTATAGAGATTTTGAAATTTTCAAAACGCCTTTCATTAACATGGTTTTTGAAGATAGTGTGAAATGACAGCTACGTAGATTATTTTCCACATTATAGAGCTATATAACAGTAATCTATTTATAGTACAGTTGCGCGCAATAAGTTTTTAAAAATAATGTTGTTTATATTGATCAGTTTTCGCTGGCTTAACTTTGCACTAACAATTTTATGAAGGATGCGCAAAACATATTTCTATTGATCGGTGACTACCAAGAGACACTTCCTTTTTATTATTTATCGTTAAAATTTTTTACTATTTTCTAAAATGTCAACGCAGTCTAAGTTAGATTCAGAGAAGGTATGTTATGCTACGAAATTCTTTACAATAATGCATTGATTTACATATCCACAGTGTTTATACGAAATATCTCAATTAAAGTCACTGAAAGTAAGTGTATTTAAATCATACATTAAATAAATTCGTATAACCTTGGATGAAACGACCAAGGCCATCTTGTTTTTGTATGTCATTCATGGTTTCGCCGCCATATTGTGCACAAATGCGGATCGATAGCAAAGTCAAAAGCTAGACATCCTGGGTTCGATCCATTATAAAAAAAAAGTTAATAAATAAATCCACCAACAACTTGGAGAGGAGTTGGGCGCCACCAAGTCTACAGGCCTACAGAAAGGGAAAAAATGGATACAACAGTGCCAAACCCAGTCAACCCAACCAACCTGGCTATCAAGCTTCACAAAGAATGGGTGACTCTAGGCACTTGGAAAGTCAGAACCCTGTATCAGTGACTCTAGGCACTTGGAAAGTCAGAACCCTGTATCAGTGACTCTAGGCACTTGGAAAGTCAGAACCCTGTATCAGTGTGGGAAAGTGAAGGATCTGACGCACGAACTACAGCTGTATAAATGGGACATCATAGGGTTTGCTGAAGTCCGCTGGACAGGATTTGAAGAAACCTCAACAGATGAAGGCCACAAAATATAGTTCAGCGGGGATCAATTCCAGCATCAATATCAATAAGTTGTAGCATGTCTAGTGAGAAAGGATTAAACTAGATCAGTTATCAGCTGCTCGCCAATATCAAGTAGACTGATCAGCATAATGATTTGTGCAAAACCCCACAACCTCACGATCATACAAGTTTACGCCCCAACTTCCTACCACGATGAAGAAGAAGTTGAAACATTATACGAGGAAATAGAACAAATCATCAACACCAAAGAAAGATATTCTAGTTATAATGGGTGACTGGAATGCAAAAGTCGGCCCTGACTCTTTCCAACAGTTGTCAGGAACAGTTAAAAATGTGAATGGGGTGAAACAAATGACAGGGTAGTTAGATTACTAAAATTTGCACAAAGCCATCGCTTGACTAAAAAATCACGAACATGGTAGTCACATAATAATCCAAAATCAAATCTAGCATCAATAAAGCACAAACAAGGTCTTTCCCTGGGGCAGCAAATAAAAACAAGTTGCAGGCATTCGAAAAAAAAATGCATGAGTAAAATACTTCGAATCTCCTACGTTAAACACAGGACTAATGCGTATATTTGGGACAGAATATCCTCAATTGCATGCCCTCATGAAACCATTATGGCGACAATGAAATGGCGCAAACTAACATGGTTTGGTCATGTAATGCGGCATAATAATCTGCCAAAAATAATTCTTCAAAGCACTGTAGAAGATAAACGTCGGAGAGGCCGTCAGCGGAAATGCTGGTTCGACAATATAAAAGATTGGACAGGGCTGCAGTTGACTCAACTATTGACAGCCGCACAAGGTGTCCATTCGCTCCCCACAACGACCACAACGGTCAAGGGATTGATGATGATGATGTTATTTATATTTATCTCTTTGAACCAAAGTGTTGAAAATAAGTATATATAGCATTTGTATTCCAATTAGGCCTTTATGTTTTTAGTCTTCAGACTGTGAGTGTGACGTCTGAGTCTGTGTAGTCTAAGTTTCATTGAAGAGTGTAGGTCTAGCCAATTAAAGCAAATTCAATCATTTTTACGCTGACTTGTGTAATTTCTAGATGTAAAGCTGCAACAGTGAAATTAAAAGCCCCAAACAAAGCCAAAGCCCAAATTCAAAAACTTTTTTTTTCTTTTTTTTTTTTTTGTAAAAGATATAGTAATAGACAATATTGTATATATATATATATATATATATATATATATATATATATATATATATATATATATATATATATATATATATATATAATTTTAACATATTTTATAAATATTTTTTTTCATCGCTCTTCAGGTCACTGAATTTATCGAACAATTTAAGAAAGAGGTAGGCAAATTAATATCATTATAATTTTTGCCATTTGGCTTATTTAAATTTGTAACGTTTTCGTTTTTAGAAATAAAAATGTGTAATTACAAAATATAATTTAGGCAAAGACTATTTTTATAGAATTTTAATATAAATTATCTTAGTATTATTTATGTAATTATAATAGATTAGAAATAAGAGATTAAACATTTATAATGATAAACATTTAAATGATTGCGTCTATTCAAAATATAATAACATTTCATATTTATATGGGCAACCTTATGTTAGTAGCCTAATTATACATCTTACTCTTCTATCATTCATTTTGAATTTTTTGAATGCCAAGTGTATAATTGCACGCCAATCTTCCATCCCCACCTTGTCTTTTTGAATTTGAGGCATGAATCATTGTTTACATCATGATAATGATAGCATACCTAAATATTGAATAAGAGTTAAAGCGTTCTTTTAATTTGATTTATACTTTAATAAAGAAAAAAACACTAAGCATATATACATTGGAACATAGCGCATATCACAATAACATGAATAAAGGCACTGCAGGGTCATTACTCTTCTTTCATTATCAAGTCTCAGGAGAAATGCAGAGACAACAAATTAACCAACATCAGCGCTTGTGAAGAGATCTAAATATAATAAACAGATCTAAATACCAGTATAGGCCTACATTTATCTCAGCTGAAGGATTCAAGCCACAGCTAATTTTCCAAATTACCCAGACTATAGGGACCCACAAATAATAACTGTTAGGGCACAGTTAGGGCCATTATGAATAGTCCTAGAATCAGACACATGTCCTCATTAGTCTTGGCCATATTGTTCTAAGCCAGTCAGTCCTTGACATGCACTAAAAGTGACAGGCTATGTGGAGGAGATGCTTCAGAAGAATATTCAGCACCTGCTTATAGAGACAGCATCTCCAGCAATAATATATGATAAAAAAAAATTCACCATGTAATCTGGTGCTATATTGACTTTCTCACAATAGCAAAAAACAAACAAAACAAAAACAAATGAAAATTTAAGGTCAAGTTACAAGAAAACAAAGATTGGAAAAGACTAACCTGCTTTAAACGGTATGATGTATTATATACATGTTATACACTTGACTATATGCGAGATTGCCGGCTATGGCTGCCATGACAGCCAATTGGAAATTTGATTATTAAATTGAGAATTTTGACTAGATGCTGGATTTTTTTTTGTTGATTGTAATAAAACACATACACGCATTAGACATATGACGTATGTGCTAAATTATTATTTTACGATGAAACTTGTAAGCTTTTTTTGCTTTGTCAACTCTTGCTTACGGGCCTATAGGATAGGCCAATTGGTGGACACGCACTTGCACCCATGTATGTCAGTTACGTAAATTTATTTCAAATTATAAAATGCATCATTTATATAGAGCTATTCATAATAATTAGTCTTCGAATGTGCTTTACATTTACCCCATGCTTTTAAAATAAATCAAATAAGTATGTTTTTAATTTTCTTCTCAAAATGTCCATATTATTGTCTGCTTGTTTGGAAGGCTGTAGGAGCAAGCTACAAATGTTTTTTCTGTTTACATATGGTACCTTGAGTTGTACGGTGTCCGAGCGGCAGCGCGTTCGACTGGCGTACCGAAGGTCCTGGGTTCGAATCCTGGTGAAGGCAAAGTTTTTTTCCTGGACTCGATGGTGTCCCCGATTCTACCCAGCTCTGATGGGTATCTGACATTAGTTGGGGTGAAGTAAAGGCGGCTGGGCATTTTGCTTGCCACACATCCCCTAGTATGTCGTGACCCCTGGAAATGGTGAACGCTGCTTCACCGGCACAATGATCAAATGGTTCGACGGGTACCTTACTTTTTTTTTACCTTGAACTGTTGATGTGTATTTTGTTAGAACGCAGTACTTTTTTCTCTGATGTGTGTAGTTCAACCATGGATCTCATGTACTGGGGAGATTGACCATGAAGACTTTTATAGAGCATAGTCAGAATTTATAATTTCATCCTAAGTGTTAAAGATAGCCAGTGCGATTTCTTTAGACAGGTTGTTGATTTCCTTCATTATTTAAAACAATTTTTGCAGCCGTTTTTTGAACCCTTGGTAGTTTTTTTTTACTCTGGCAATCCTATGTTCAGACAGTTGGCGTAGTCTGAGAATTTACCAGGCATACGATTAATGTCTCACATGCCTCTTTTGTTAGAATCTTTCTAATATTTTTTATTCTCTGCAGATTTCACAATGCAGAATTTAATTTGTTTTTGACTGATCCTTGAGAGTTAGAATTGCATCTCGATATACTCAGAGATATTTTATTTGACTTGTTTTATAGATAGTATCATTTCTTAATGGACTTTAGTTAATTAGACAAAGTTGCGTTCACTTTCTTTTGAGTTGTTTTATAGATATTATCATTTCCTAATGGACTTTAGTTAATTAGAGAAAGTTGGGGTCACTTTCTTTTTCCTTTTTGTGTGTTTGAGGTGTAAATGAGTAAACCGTCTAGCTTTTTTTTTAAATAGGGTAACAGACAGAGTTGTTCCTTACATACTATGAGAAAATAGAGCTTAATTGTACAGTAGTACTTCTGTGATTGTTTTTGTACCAGCCAATGCATACATTTATATGGAATTAAAATTTGATTTTAAGGATTAAACTGTTATTTTTGCTACATGTAATCTTGAATAAAAAAAATATATACTCTGCAATACCCTGGCTAAAGTGCAATTAAAAACAAAAAGTAGACTGCCAAATCCTAGACAGAAAGTAGAGTTGAAAGGGCCACAGAGAGCTAGATAATCTCCTAGACTTGAACCCTTAAGGTAAACAGCACAGAGGATGCCCAGGGCAGATTTGGTGACACAATGTTATGGAGCATGGTGCGGGATAGCCTGGAATTATGTCTGGCAGGAAACAGTAGACTAATGCCTTTTGTTCTTCTAGAACCAGAAGTAGAAACATACTTCTTTTAAACATTTAAGTTATTTACAATGACAACAAACTCCACTCATTAAATAAACTGTGTTCTTGTATTCGACTTTTTTATTGAATTGTTTGTGCTCTTGAATTGACCGTGACACTCAATAAATGGAATGTGCTCTTGTATGCCACCAATAAATGACATTTTCTCTTAAATTATGTCAATGAATATAGTTATTAGTGCCAAAATACACTTTCTACCAATTTGTCAATAATCAATTTATTTATATTCTAAACTTTGCAGAGCGAGCAACTAGTCAGAGAAACATTTCCACAAAAAGTATTGGAGCTTGATGCTTTATTTAAGGTATAAAATTTTATTTAATATTGGAGATTGATGCATTATTTAAGGTATGATATTTCATTAAGTATTGGGGATTGATGCCTTATTTTTATGTAATTGTATAATAATTACTTGTAAAACTTTGTTTTATTTTCATTTGAAGAAAGAAAAAATAATTATTATTAAAACAATTATGCATACCGGTAACTGCCATCTAGAATTCAAAACATTATGTAACTTTTTAGAGAGTGTAGTAAAAGGATCAGATAATACATTAGTATGATATAGTCATTTTGTACAAATTTACAAGTTCAGAAAGTTGTTCAAATGTTTAGATAGTCAGTTAGTAAAATAGCCTTTGATTTAATGTCAATACATTCAGCAAGTGAAAGCTGAAAATCTGAGTGATGTTGTCCAAGAAACTGACATCCCATATCCTGTAAGAGTTGACGATGTAGAAAGTGAAGAAAGTGATTCCACAGAGGTATACTAGACCATGTTACATTATTCTACTTATAATGGAACAAAAAAATATTTTGTAAACGTTGAGTGTGTGTGTGTGGGGGGGGGGGCTATTTGTAACAGTTAATATATAAGCAAAATGGTGATAATATATTTTAAATATACATGTATAGTTGTGATTCAAAATGGTAATAATATATTTTAAATATACATGTATAGTTGTGATGTGTTCTGGTGCAATGGTAGAGGGACAAGGTGGCCGAGCGGCAGCGCGTTCAGCTATTGTACCGAAGGTCCTGTTTTCAAATCCTGGTAAAGGCTACAAGTTGATCTCGGGGCTGGAGGCTGCCCCTGAGTATACCCAGCCCTCGTGGGTACCTGACTTTTGTTGCGGTAAAGTAAAGACGGTTGAGCATTGTGCTGGCCACGCAATCTCCTAGTGTGAAGAAACGTGAACGCTGCTTAACCGGCCCCAGGGATCAATTGGTACGACGGGATATAATTGTAGGAAGCAATGTGCGCAGCCCGACTTGGTGCCTGGATGCCCATACCTGTAGTATGGAATTTGCGCTACCAGGCGACATTGCAAGTATAAGGGCGAGTCACCACTGAATACCGCAGTGGGAAGAAGTAGTGGCTGCTGAGACTGTACCCTACATTAAGCGGCATACCTGATAGGCGTGCCTCGTGGTGGCTGGCGCTTGGACGGGATCTTGGTGTGCCCTTATTAGTTCACCCCTGAAGACTCGTCTGTTATTTTTAGGCACTTATAGTAAAGTGCAATGATAGATACATTGCAGGTGTGAATCCAAGATACAAGTGTGTTATTTTATGTGATATAGGTATTCTAAAAAGAAATGATTTATAATCCATTTATGAATGATTAATTACCATGTTGTTTTCCTTTTATTTCATTTGGTTAAAGTCTATCAATTAATTAGTCAAATTTGATTTTTTTTAAAGGATTATATTATCAAAAATTAGTTATTTTAAGCCTACTATTGTAGCCAATACATTATCCTTGCTGTGAACTAAGGATAGTTTTTTCAGTTTCAAAAGGTTCATTTGTCTTTAATTGGGATACAAGACTTGAAAAGACTGTGAAAGACTAAAATAAAATTGTGTAAAAATTCTCTTATTATTATCTTACTTTCAACAGCCCAATTCCAAAAAGAGAAAAGTTGAAGGAGATGTCAATAACCATAGTTCAAACATTTTAGGTAAATAGAAACATTCTTTTAATTGTTATGAATCATTTTCAAATTCTTCCATTGTCAACTTTAGCAATAATATAGAATGCAAGACAATGAATAACCACAAAGCCCCTGGTGAAGTCCTAATCAGAGCAGAACTTATCAAATATAGAGGAAGTAATTTGCACATAATCTCATTAACCAATTTTGCGATGAGGAAAAAATGCCCACAGAATGCCAAACAGCCATCTTAACACCAATGCATAAAAAAGGATTCAAACTACAATGTGCCAACTATAGAGGAATATCCTTTCTAAATGTAACCTATGAGATAATTTTAAAACTAATCGCAAAACGACTGGAACAATACACTGAAAAGATATTAGGGGATTATCAATGTGGATTTAGAAGAAATAAATCAACCACTGACCACATCTTTACTCTCCGATGCCTCTTAGAGAAATGCCATGAATATAATTTCCCAATACACCAACTTTATGTGGACTACAAAATGGCCTATGACAGCATTAAAAGAAAATTCCTTTATTTCTTTATGAAACACTACGGGAATTTGGTATACCCAACAAACTAACAAGATTAATACACATGACGCTGAACAACTCTAAATGTAAAATAAAGATCCACGGTGAATATTCAAGAGAATTCAAAATTAGACGCGGACTTAGATAAGGAGTCTCGCTGTCCTGCTTACTCTTTAACATCACCCTAGATAGGGTAATACGAAATATCCATATTGACACAAGGGAAACAATAACAAGATATTTCCTTAGAGAGAACGAACGCCCACAACAACAGGCACCATATACAGCCAACCCATCCAGTACCTTGCCTATCCAGATGACATTGCACTACTAGAAAAAAAAGCATGAAAGAAATCACATAATCATTAATAGAATTAGAAGATGCATCAATAAAAGCAGGACTAGAAATTAACACACACACACAAAATACATGTACACGTCAAGAGAAGAAGAACAAACAAAATATGTCATCAAAATTAGAAACCATAATTGCGAAAAAGTAAATAACTTTAAGTACTTAGGATATACAATCACTGAAAGCAATGACATTTTAGCAGAAGTGAAAGAAAGAATAGCAGCAGGCAAGAAAACATACTACAGTAGCTACAACATAATAAAAAAAACTTCTCGAGAAAAAAAATAAAAATAATCTACAAAACAATAAGTCTAGAGGTCACTTATGGCAGTGAGACCAGGACACTTACAAAAAACACAGAAAATAATATATTAAATAAAATAATATATTAAATACCTGGGAAAGAAAAGTCCTCAGAAATTTTTTGGGACCAACAAAAAATGAAAATGGATGGAGGGTGCGCACCAATAGAGATGTGTATGAATTATATGAAGACCTTACTATTGTGAGTGAAATAGAGAAGGGCAGATTACCCTGGACCGACACCTGGAACGAATGCCAAGCTGCAGAGGAGGAAAAGTTATATATACTCGGAACCCCAGATGAAAACGACCTAAAGGCAGACCCAGACTGAGATGGTTGAACGATGTCGAGATGGATCTGCGACAGATCGGGGTCCAGGCCTGGAAAAAGAAGGCGATGGATAGGTCCGAGTGGAAGGAGGTACTGAGGCAGGTCAGAGCCCTCCATGGGCTAAGGTGCCAAAGATGATGATGATGATTGTTTCTAATGAAGGTTTTAAGATTTTTAATTCTTTTCTTAGTAAACTATTTTAGCATTATTTATGCTATCAAATACAATGTAATGTTTGTTTTAATGGTTTAGTTTCACTGATCTATGTACAAAGACTTTGTTTTGTTTCTCTCTGTTAAGGCACAAGCTTACCGGTATTCGTATCTCCATGTGTTTCGATCCCATGCAATACATTTGTACACAATTATTGTGAAAAGGCCAAACCTTTGATGCGCGGTTTAAAGGAACATGCCAACATAGTCAGTATTTAATTTTATTAACTTTCCTTTTTTCAATAAATATTTGGGTATGATTTTGTCTTTATTAAATTGAAATCAAGAATTCAATTATTCTTCTATATTTAGCTAATTATCATTGCTTCTCTTGTGTTTTAATAAATATTGTTTAGAAATGTAAGGGATATTGTTACAAAACATTCCTTATTAACGGCTCTAACTATTAATTGAAATCGAAAGTAGGCTAAAGGAATCACGCAAGCCTAAGTTAAAAATATCAATTATGGTAATACTAATCTTCGTTTTAATATTTTCTAAAATGTTTAGCTTTTAGTCGATATGAGTGATCATGCTACTTCCTAATATGGTAGTGTTTATTTACTTTGTTTGAGTTTTCAACAAATGTTAGGTTGACGCGAGAGTTAGAATTGTCAATAAATACTTACCGTAGTTTTCAAACATACAGAGCTCGTATGAATATTATTAATGTAAATGAATAGTCCAGGGGTCGGCAACCTTTGCCTTATAGTGTGCCAAACTATGATTTTTAAATCATTCAGCGTGCCAACAGCGTGAAAGTCAAACTGCTCAACCACATTTTTTTTATTAGTCAATTTATTTAGTGCCGTAGCAAGACCAAGACCAGCGGAAAATGGAGCGTTATAGAGAAAATCATTAAAACGTTTTATATTTAATAACAAATTAACCTGTTTGGTATTAACATCTTTTTAAAAAAAACATTCATAGCTACTAAAAAATGTCATTACTCAACTTGCACATTAATGGTTATCAGCATTTGAATTTAGTTGTCAGGATATTATTCTAGTTCTAGTCTAGCTACAAATTCTTAATAGTTTTATCTCAGCAAAACTGAGATGTACGTTAAGCTATTATTTTTGTCAACATATAGGACCATACGCGTCACTACAATTAAGTGGAAGAGATACGTTGTAATCATACAAACTGGGTAGTTAATGTAAGGTTTAAAAATGTACATCTAAATTCTTTAGTCATATAATATTTATATCATTTTCAAATATCTTTTATAGTTTGATCATTTTAAAGTTATAAATTGAAAACCATTTTTTTTAATAAAGAAAACAAAAAGAAACATTAGAAATATTAATGCAAAGAAAACAGGCTAATTATCTCCATTCAATTAAATTCTCCTAAATTGATGCAAGTGATGCCAAACGAGTTAATTTGTTTTAATATAACTAGTGTACTTCTGAAAACGCTCATCTATCTAAATTGCCTTAAATCAGGGAAAGACTTATATGTTTTGAAATTGATTTCACGGCAAGATATGTCCAGTTTCAATGCAAATCCATTCCAGTGGTCCAACACTGCAAGTGCTTTTCGACCCTGTCCTTGTAAATACAAGTTCAACTCACTGAAATGTGTCGCCATGTCATTCAGAAACACCGGCTTCAACAGTCTCCTCATTAAATACCGGAAATGTTGTTTGTTTCCATTAAGATACACCTTATTTGCTTCCAGACAAGAAACGAATCTCTCCAAGACTTTACCTATAGCCGACTCCGAATCACTTTCTTCTAGAAGAGACTTTAGAAACTATAAAATTACCTTTTTACAGTCTACAGTCTACACAATAGATTCAATCACAGATCGCAAGTGAAATGGTGAGAACATTTGCATACAAACATACTTGAACTAAAACAGTCAACGTCCAGTGTGATTCCCATTTAATTGCCACGCATCAACCATTCATCATGCTGACATACGTTGTTTTCACTTGCATTAAAAAATTATCTTGGAGGTCTCTCGCATGCCACTGAAAATAGTTCTGCGTGCCAAGTCTGGCACGCGTGCCTTAGGTTGCCGATCCCTGGTCTAGTCAGTCTAGTCTGAGTACTCCAAAACAATGAAAATGCTTTCTACACACGAACGAATAACTTATATAGTATCTTGTCGAGATAGCGTATAAATAAATGTATTCCGTAGGCTCTCGAAATAAACAATAGATTCACAGTTTTGCTTGGACCCAGCTAGAACTTCGTCAATCTTGTATGATTTATATATTTCATTTTCCACGCCATATCATTTGCTAGAATATTATTATTACTATTATTATTATTATTAAATCAAAACGAATGGACTCATGTGATTATCATTCATCGTTGGAATATATCTAATATGAATGAAGTATGGTGAGCTGTTGGATTCATAATCTAAACTTATTATCAACTCTAAGATCTTCACAATTAAATATCGAGCTATGTACTAGGAAGACTGGTTACTATCGGCATATTAGATCAGACATTTAAGTCTTCTTGTGGAAAACACCTAGACATCACATTATTTTTACTGAGTATTATTATTAACAGAGTCAAATAAAAAAACTTTACAGATTATGACAAAACAAAAATATTTCCCCAATTTTATTCAAAACTAGATTACAACAAAATCAATCAAACAATTTATCTTATAAATGTGCATATCTGGTATAAATATCTAAAGGAAAAAAATCAGCTATTCCTGACTCAGTAGCTTTTTGGAAAGCTAAATTTTATGAATCATAATTAACATTTTACATTACAAAGTATAAGTTGAATTTGAACTATTAAAATATAAAAGCAGGTTTTTTTTTATTCAAGTTAAAATATAAGCACAGATATAGATGTTTACAAATTCAGCAAGAAATGTATGCATTTTATTTTCTTTTGATAGGTTGAAATGTGGATCACTTTTTTGATTCCAAAAATTGAAGACGGAAACAATTTTGGAGTTTCCATTCAGGTATGTAAATTAAAATATTACGTTTAGTCTTTAACTGGCAGCTTAAAGAAACAAAAGCAAATGAGTTTAGGTTAAAGTCAGATTTTGTATCAATATGATTTTTTTTTCAGCAAGCAGTTCTTAATGTAGCATGGCAAGTGGAGAGTGCGGCGATAACACACTTGGAAAATATATCTTTTTACTATTCATCTCGAGCTGACATTGTCTCTAAAATAGCCAAATATCCATACATAGTAGGTGTGATTGTTGCTGTTTTAAGACTATAATATTATACGCTTTATAATATAGCATAGTTATGTTTAGTTTGAGTTCATATTTAACACAAGTTCGTTAATTTTATTTGGGGACATTTGGGTTCTCCCAACACTATAATCAAAGAAGGTTAGTTTGATTTTCTGGGGAAAAAAATTAGTTACTATTGATATAGTTTTGGGCAACTTCATTCCCAAAATATTTCATCTTTTTTTAATTAAAAGAAGCAACTATTAGTTCATCACCAGCAAAGTGAGATAAGATAAATAAAAAGGCAGATAATCAAGTGAAAAAAATTAGTAAATAAGCAACAATTAGTTCATCATCAGCAAAGGGAGAGAAGATTAATAAGGGTAGATAATCATGGTAAAAACATAGTAAATAAGGTCCCCAGCTCCTTTCTTACACATCAATGAACTAATGGATCAAAAGTTAATTACTGTTGCATAACTTTTTGCTTGCAGGAGGACCACAGGCAATCACTCAAAGAATTTGATGAAAGACAGATGCTGATGCTACAAGATGCTATACTGGCCATGCGTAATCAATATGTGAGTTTATTATAAATGTTTGTAGAAAGTAGAAGCAAAATTCTATTTAAAAATGTGCATGTAATTAAAGTCTATGTCAATTTTTTTATTTTGTTTTGTTTCTTCATGTAGGCTTCCCTTTATGAGACCATAATGAAAAATATTGACAAAATCAAAGTTCCAAGAACTACCGATGCACAAAATATGTACTAAACCAGATCTCATAAGTTGTTTAAAGGTGATGTCATCCAGAAAAATATTCATGAATACAAACATTCATAAACAATTTTTTGCTACTTAAGAATCAAATATGAATCAGTACAATAGAATTTGTATTTATAAATTCTTGATTCTAAATTTAGGCCAGATATTTACATTTAAATAATTCAAATATTGATCATATATTCCAATTTTTTATAAGTATACATTTATAAAGAAATTAAAACAAAATAAGCTAGATTCTATAATTATTTTTGAAAAAAAAGGTTTAATGACATATTGCATGTTTAAGTTTAATGTAAGAATTTCTGCTAATGAGTGTATATAAAAAATATCAGGCTGTATGAATCATTTTCTGTTGGATAATAATTGGTACATTTTTGTTTATTGTTGAAATTTCAATTCTAAAACTATTAGAAGTTGCATTTTATCTAAGCTATGGCATTTATCATTTATAATTTTTTATTTGATATATTTATATTTTGTTATGATGAGGTATGAGGTGCAGAATGTTTTCTCTGGGGTTGCAGAGTTGGAAATGATGTATCTTGTTTCTTATTACAAAATAAATATTGTGACCAAAGACCTTTTTTTTTTTGTGCATTCTAATTGTTTTCATTTTTTGTAAAGAAATTGTTTTAAACTGTTTTTGTTTGTTCTGTTCTTTTAAAAGTTTTGTCCTTGTGAAAGTCTTTTTGTTTTGCTATGCCCTTTTTAAATTGAACAAGCTTGTATTATTATTGTGAAGTGTACATGATTAGTTCTATCTGTTGTATAAATTATTGTATATGTGTTTACTGTGTTTACTGTGTTTACTGAAGATAGGTTAAATACATCCTAATGTACTAATATAGCTCATGCTATCCAGCACTGGCTTACACTTTTTAGTTGAACATCAAAAGGACAGTCATTTTAATATATATACTCTAGCCATATAGTATTGTCCTTTTCAAGCTAAGCAAATCACTTAAAGTCATCAGTCCACATGACAAATATTTAATGGAAGTAAATCAACAAGACTCATTTAATTATGTACTTTATTTTCCCTTTAATTTTAAGTTCAGATATTTACTTAATTATTCTTAATTTCTTTCTCTCTTTACTTCTTTTTCCCAATCATTTTTTGTTTTTTCAAAAGTAGCACAACAGTTTATCTCCCTTTAATTGTATAGGGGTTGTTGGACTTTCATTTGACAAACACTACGGTAAATATGATGTTATAAAAATATTTTTTTTATACAATTAGGTAGTTTACATGTTTAGGTGATAATAACAGTTGCTTAATTAAACATTTGTTAGAAAATGGAATATTTCTTTAAAACGTGTGAGTCATTATTACAAGTGTAAACAAACGTGATGGAAGCTCAGTATAATATATTCATAATAAATACCAAAATAACATTGAATTAATGTGTAGGAATATGAACAGATTTTCTTGGCCATTGCCATTGCAAATGGACGTCTTGTTCATTACATTGATCAGTAGGCTATCACTGCCATGTCTTTGGTCAAGAGAGTCCTGCTTAGATTTGTTTCCTACTGTCTGGATGGTGTTAAACTGAAGAGTCAAAAGAATTGTTTCAACAACTTGGCGAACAAATTAAAAATATTCAACAGACGACTCATTTAGGCTATAAAATACACATGTGTTATAATAACACATACATATTATACAGGCTATAATAACACGAATTTAGGCAATAATAAAATGTATATTGATTATAATAGCATAATTCGGGGCTGTAATTAGGCCCTACATGTATTTAGGCTAAAATACACATATAAGCCATAAAAACATGTAGGCCTATATTATGCGGCTATAATAACATGGATAGAGGATATTATTATAATAAAACGTATACAGGCTTTAATAAAATAAAAATTTTAATGATAAAACGGACGCAAGAGCATCGATAACATTGTGAAATATGAATATAATATGATGCATTTAATTCCTTCTGACAATAAAGTGACTGAATTCTTGTACTAAAAAAATCATTAACCTGCCATCTCAGCAAATCAAATTCCCAAAACTACACACACAAGAGATAAGTTTTCAATTAAAGTGAAAGACAATTATATTGAGATAATGCCTTTTGGGTTGACAATTACATTTGGGATCCAATTATAAATTATTTCATATTGTGTTATTCTTTCACTGTAAGAACTTTTTATATAGAGCTCAGTGTATTTTTTTATAATCAAGTTTGGGTACTCTAGGACTCTAGGAAAATAAATGTGTGTGTTTTAAATATATATAGTTCGGTGATGTAGTTAAATCCCAACTAATTAATCAATTAACAAGACTGACTTTTTTTATCTCGAAGAAATATTTTTAAACCCTGTTTGACATGCACTAGAGGCCGACCGAAACCATGCCGAAAGTTATGCATTGATTACATTAAATAAAATGTTAGATCAGTTTTACTAATAGTCTATACAATTATTGGCTGCTATTGTAATAGAACTGAACTGATTGTGGAAAATTGAAATGAAACACTAAATATGTCATTCTCTTTGCCTCTCTATGTCTTCCTTTTGAAGTCCAAGTATCTGGCAACCCTACGTCTATCGGTCTGTTTGTCTGTTAGAAGTGTTCAGCATCAATGGAGATTATTTAATCACCCCAAATAATGGTTTACCTAAATAAAGTACCCATAAACTAGTTAATGTTACACAAAAATGTGCAGTCTTTTGAAAAATCTTTTGTTTCGCAGTTTCGGTTTATCTTTCGGTTTCTGAGAAATGTGTAGTTAAACTTTCCGTTTCGGTTTCGACCGAAAGTCAATTTATAACTTTCAGTATGGTTTAATTTTCGGCCGAAAAGAAAAATGTGGTTTCGGTTGGCCTCTAAGCCAGACTTCGGCTATACGTAAACAGTTTCGTATCAATGTATCTTTCTCCGCTCCCCAACTGTAAGGAAATGATGGCCGATAAAGATGACCAACGTGAGAGCAAGGGATGACCTCAAGACTTCCACCACACATCCAACTCTAGAGTGTATAGGTAGAATAATACTTTCACAAAAATATATAGACAGAGTCATTTTAAATAGATTCATAGACGGATTTGGTTGATTTATACAAATAATGTACACATATTATTAAGATAACAGAGTACGTAGCTACAATTCAGATTAGGTACTCGACTTAGACAGGAAGATTGACAAGCGTACAGATACATAGATTGGCTCGACTTAGACAGGTAGATTGACAAGCGTACAGATACATAGATTGGCTCGACTTAGACAGGTAGATTGACAAGCGTACAGATACATAGATTGGCTCGACTTAGACAGGTAGATTGACAAGCTTACAGATACATAGATTGGCTCGACTTAGACAGGTAGATTGACAAGCGTACAGATACATAGATTGGCTCGACTTAGACAGGTAGATTCACAAGCGTACAGATACATAGATTGGCTCGTCTTAGACAGGTAGATTGACAAGCGTACAGATACATAGATTGGCTCGACTTAGACAGGTAGATTTACAAGCGTACAGATACATAGATTGGCTCGACTTAGACAGGTAGATTGACAAGCGTACAGATACATAGATTGGCTCGACTTAGACAGGTAAATTGACAAGCGTACAGATACATAGATTGGCTCGACTTAGACAGGTAGATTGACAAGCGTACAGATAGGCATACATAGATTGGTAATAGCAGTGGCTTATTTAAATAGGGCACGGTGGCCGTGCGGCAGCGCGTTCGACTGAATTACCGAAGGTCCCGGGTTCGAATCCTGGTGCAGGCTAGGATTTTTTTCCGGGTCTCGAGGGTGTCCCTGAGTCTACCCAGCTCTGATGGGTACCTGACCTTAGTTGGGTTACTTAGTTGGGTAAAGTAAAGGCGGCTTTGCATAGTGCTGGCCACACAATCACCTAGTATGCCGAGGCCACAGAAACTGGTGAACGCTGCTTCACCGGCCCTATGGATAAACTTCTTCCGACGGATACTTTACTTTTACTATTTATTTAGGCATGTTCAACATGTTCCATTGAAACAGGAACACCCACACAAAAGGGGCCCCCACACCAGTGGCGTAGCCAGGTTTTGACGCTAGGGGGAGCGAAATTGTAGGCAGAAGGCCCCACATTTAGCAATTTTTCCAGACTAAGAATTCGTACTTATCAAGTGTTATAAGAAAACCCCGTGCCCCAGGATACACACACTGTAAAATAGTGCAGTTTTTATTTAATAAAACCATTCACGATTCTTTTTCTAGCAGCTAATAATGATGGGAATTTCTGCAAAATCTACTGCTCATTTTCGGGATTAACATCTAGTATTGAAAAGTATTTATAGAATCAACGCGAATGCTCTATAGCAGGAGTCGGCAACCTAAGGCACGCGTGCCAGACTTGGCACGCAGAAAGATTTTTAGTGGCACGCAAAAGACCTCCAAGAATATTGTTTAATGCAAGTGAAAACAACGTATGTCAGCATAATTAGCGGGTGCTGCATGGCGTGGGCCAAGTCTGTAATGTGTGGACCAAGTCTAAACTTCCATTTACAAGACTGGGTCCAAAAGCACTTGAAGTGTTGGGCAACTGCAATGTATTTGCATTGAAACTGGGCATCAATTTCAAAACATTTAACTATTTCCCTAATTTAAGGCAAATTAAGATAGATGAGCATTTTCATAAGTACACTAGTTATATTAAAACAATTAACTCGATTGGTATCACTAGCATCAAATTTGGAGAATTTAATCACAGGGAGATAATTAACCCTTTTTCTTTGCATTAATATTTCTAATATGTTTCTGTTTGTTTCCTTTAAAAACATTAATGGCTTACAATTTATAGCTCTAAAATGATCAAATTACACAAGATAGTTGAAAATTATATAAATATTCTATGCTATGACTAAAGAATGTACATGTACATTTTTTATTATTACTCCCTTTATTTTAAGTTGTAATTTCTATCTGGATGGTTGTAATCATCGATGGTTGAAATCATCGTGCAAGAATTGGCTTCAATTTTTCTACCACTTTTCGTGGCCCAATCGAGCTGAAATTTGGACAGCAGACTTGCCCCGACTAACAATACATTCTATCAAATTTTCAGTTAAAACAAATTAATTATACTATACTTATGACAATATTCATTTCTTAAAAGGAAAGTATAAGTAAAATTTTGGTCTCACTTTAAAAATGCCTGTGCAACTTTTTATACTTTTTCGGCGCAAAGCTAGAAAAAAAAATTATGCGCTAAGATTATTTTTAGAACAATTCATACGGAGTAAGGAGATATTTTTGAGATTTGCGACAAAGATATTTTTCTGTACGTTTTATTTCCAGTAGTCAATCAATGCTTTAATTACATGATGGTAAACTTAGTTTGCAAATAAAGGGAGTATAATAAAAACTTCGTTTTATGGTTTTCTTGTTAAACATTAAAATAACTACTCAGTTTGTATAATTATTAAGTATCTCTTCCTCTAAATTGCAATACGTTCGGTTAATGTTCCCTTCGAGTTAAAATAATATGTTAGCGTACATTTTTAGATTAATCAGACTTTATATCTTTTACTAGAATAATTACTTAACAACTAAATTCAAATGTTGATAACTATTAGATAATGTGTAAGTTGAATAATAAAATTGTGTATTAGCTTTAAATGGATTTTTAAAAAAAGCCAATAATAACAAACAGGTTAATTTTGTATTAAATATAAAACGCTTTAATGATTCTCTCTATGACGCTCCTTTTCTTTTGGTCTTGGTCTTACTACGGCACTAAATAAATTGTCTTATAAAAATAATATGGTTAATCAGTTTGACTTTCACGCTGTTGGCAAGTGGAATGATTCAAAATGTAATAAATAAATTGTTGAAATGCAATTTAAATTAAAAAAAATAGAAACAGCATAAATTGTACTTCGTGGCTTGTTATAATTATTAATTAATTTTTTTTTCCCCCGAAAAGGCCCTTTATTTTCGAAAATGGTCATAGCCTCTCCCCCTGCCCCCCCTCCCCCGGCTACGCCACTGCCCCACACACCCCAAAATTATTTTTTAGTGGCATTCCCTTTCTTTCGTTGAAAATGTAAAATAAATTCATTTATTTATTCTCCTACAATTGTAAGCGCGCCAGTCCTACCAAGCTAAGCGCAACATAAAATGTATGATTTTACAGAATTTAACATGAATTTTCTGAGGTACGTGGAAGACAGGGTGATGTCACGAGAGGCCCCCACATAAATTTGGGAACAGGACCCCCACATCCGAAATACGGCCCTGTGTAATAGATAAACGTATGGATGAAAACGAGCAAATAAACTTTAAAAACATAAAAAAAAAAACTCCAAATTTTCACAGCCCCATAATATGTTGAGTGGGAGGACGGTGGCCGTGCGGCAGCGCGTTCGGCTGGCGTACCGAAAGACACGGGTTTGAATCCTGGTGCAGACTAGGATTTTTTCCCGGGTCTGTAGGGTGCCCCTGAGTCTACCCAGCTCTGATGGGTACATGACCTTAGTTGGGGTAAAGTAAAGGCGGATGGGCATAGTGCTGGCCACACAATCACCTAGTATGCCGTGGCCACAGAAACTGGTGAACGCTGCTTAACCGGACCTATGGATCGATTCGGTCCGACGGGCACTTAACTTTACTATATGTTGAGTCTAAGGTCATATCTACCAAATCTGTGAAAGTGGTCCGTAGTTATAGTAACAACATCCTAAATGTGTAGGCGACCTATTAAAAACCAATAAGCAAAAAAAAAGAGTTTATAGAATGCGTTTAATTTAAATCTAGGAGAGAGATATATGCTTTGATTAGAGCAAAGTATTACAGGGATGTTTATCTAGCCAGACTTGGCCCACAAAATACAGTCTTGGCCCACACAACACAGCCTTGGCCCACACAACCCAGACTTGGCCCACAAAATACAGTCTTGGCCCACAAAATACAGTCTTGGCCCACGCAACACAGCCTTGGCCCACACAACCCAGACTTTGCCCACAAAATACAGTCTTGGCCCACAAAATAGTCTTGGCCTACGCAACACAGCCTTGGCCCACACAACCCAGACTTGGCCCACACAACCCAGATTGGCCCACAAAATACATTCTTGGCCCTTGCAACACAGACTTGGACCACAAAATACAGTCTTGGCCCACAAAATACAGTCTTGGCCCACAAAATACAGTCTTGGCCCACGCAACACAGCCTTGGCCCACACAACCCAGACTTGGCCCACAAAATACAGTCTTGGCCCCAAAATAGTCTTGGCCTACGCAACACAGCCTTGGCCCACACAACCCAGACTTGGCCCACACAACCCAGACTTGGCCTACAAAATACATTCTTGGCCCACGCAACACAGACTTGGACCACAAGATACAGTCTTGGCCCACAAAATACAGTCTTGGCCCGCACAATACAGTCTTAGCCCACACAATAGCCTACAGACTAAGCCCACTCAATACAAACTTGGCCCGCACAATACAATCTTGGCCCACACAATAGCCGACAGTCTTGGCCCACGCAACACAGACTTGGCCCACACAATACAGACTTGAGCCAGACAATACAGACTTGGCCCACACAACATAGACTTGGCCTACACAATATAGACTTGGCCCACACAATAAAGACTTGGCCCAAACAATAAAAACTTAACCCACACAATACAGTCTTGGCCCACGCAATATAGACTTGGCGCACACAATATAAACTTGGCCCACACAATATAGACTTGGTCCACACAATACCGTCTTGGCCTACGCAATATAGACTTGGCCCACACAATAAAGTCTTGGCCCACACAATATAGACTTGGCCCACACATTACAGACTTGGCCCACACAATACAAACTTGTCCCACACAATACAGTCTTGGCCCACGCAATATAGACTTGGCCCACACAATATAGACTTGGCCCACACAATATAGACTTGGCGCACACAATATAGACTTGGCGCACACAATATAGACTTGGCCCACACAATATAGACTTGGCCCACACAATATAGACTTGGCGCACACAATATAGACTTGGCGCACACAATATAGACTTGCCCACACAATATAGACTTGGCCCACACAATACAGTCTTGGCCCACGCAATATAGACTTGGCGCACACAATATAAACTTGGCCCACACAATATAGACTTGGCCCACACAATACCGTCTTGGCCTACGCAATATAGACTTGGCCTACACAATAAAGTCTTGGCCCACACAATACAGACTTGGCCCACACATTACAGACTTGGCGCACACAATATAGACTTGGCGCACACAATATAGACTTGGCCCACACAATATAGACTTGGCGCACACAATATAGACTTGCCCACACAATATAGACTTGGCCCACACAATACCGTCTTCATTTATATTTCAATCTCTCTTCTCCCAGTCTCACTTTCTCCCCATCACCGTAATGTCTAATTTTCACATTTCTTAATGAATCTATTAGCCTATGTTACGACCAATGAATATATAAGCCTATTTACGACCAATGAATATATAAGCCTATGTTACGACCAATGAATCTATAAGCCTATGTTACGACCAATGAATCTATAAGCCTATGTTACGACCAATGAATCTATAAGCCTATGTTACGACCAATGAATCTATAAGCCTATGTTACGACCAATGAATATATAAGCCTTTGTTACTACCAATGAATCTATAAGCTTATGTTACTACCAATGAATCTATAAGCCTATGTTACTACCAATTAATTTATAAGCTTATGTTACTACCAATGAATCTATAAGCCTATGTTACTACCAATGAATCTATAAGCCTATGTTACTACCAATGAATCTATAAGCTTATGTTACAACCAATGAATTTATAAGCTTATGTTACTACCAATGAATCTATAAGCTTATGTTACTACCAATGAATCTATTAGCCTATGTTACTACCAATGAATCTATAAGCTTATGTTACTACCAATGAATCTATAAGCTTATGTTACTACCAATGAATCTATAAGCCTATGTTACTACCAATGAATCTATAAGCCTATGTTACGACCAATGAATATATAAGTCTATGTTACAACCAATTAATTTATAAGCTTATGTTACTACCAATGAATCTATAAGCCTATGTTACAACCAATGAATTTATAAGCTTATGTTACTACCAATGAATCTATAAGTCTATGTTACTACCAATGAATCTATAAGCTTATGTTACTACCAATGAATCTAGGGATTATGTTCCTAAATTGTAGAAAGAGCCCTTGATTCAAGACAACTGCAAGAGAGCTTCTTGGACACCGCTACCAGTGCCAACATCTGGCATCCACATTGCGTAATGTAGGCCCCTATCTCCAAATTTCTTTTTTTTTAACGTTATAAAAGAAACAGCACCATTACAAAACACTCTTAACAGTAGAAACTCACTTGTCTGCATTAGGGAAAGGAAAGACATTTAACTAGAACATTCACGAGTATAGGCCTAAGTTTGAGAGACTGTTAGATCCCTTAATAGATTATAAAGGGATCAATTTAAATATGATCCAACATAGTTTTTTTTTGGTCCGAATTTATAAGCCTCTAAAAAAACGGACGAGCCAAAGGCTCTATGTAATATACTACGGTTTCCTCAGTCCACCTTATAATTCAAATGCGAATTCCTCTAGGATCATTATCGTGGTGACCCTACCTGCAATGTGACCCGGTAACACAAATTCTTTACTATAGGTACAGGCATTGCCTTTACAAGCTTATGTAGCGCCCCAGGGCAAAAGTTTCAGCGCCGCCCCCTTGCATACTGTAACTGCTTGTTTAGTGCTATATTTGCTATATTTAGACTACATTAGCCGCCTCCCTGGAAGTGTCGCCCTGGGGCATATGCCCCCTTCCCTATGTGAGGGCACTGGGTACAGGCATCCAGACACGCGGTTAGTTCGTGAGACGGGATTGCTGCGTCCATTGTTTACACCCGGCAGTTCCATGGGCCTCGGACCCGCAAAGGGAGCTTTACCCCATGCGTTTGCCCGCCGGTCTAATCTTAAGGTGATCGTATCGGCGGTTATTTCGCCAGTCTTTGAGGCCCTTGGGTACAGAGGTGTTTTTTGGGTCCAGAAGTTTTAAGTCCATAACTTTGGTCCTAATAGGAAATACTTGTGATGCAATTTTTTTACTCCATAAGAAAAAGAATAAGCTTGATTCCTTTTTGCCTGTTTTTTTCCCTTTGATTTTTGACTACGTCATAATAATACAAGAATTTAGTCACACCTTTTTCTTTTCTCAAAAATTGTTTATAAAGAAATGTGATATGTCAGCAATCATTTGTATTGACTGTTTAATGAAGACCTTTTGCATGTAATAGTTTCTTTTAAGTATTGACAATTCGGATTGCAAACGGCTTGCCACTGCGGCCTCATACAAAAACTTCACTCTAAACTCTAAAGTTATTCATGTGTTAAAAGCTTATGGTGAAACAGAACCTTTTTAAAAAGAATACAATTAATAGTAATAAAAGAGGATGATGACTTAGAAAAATAACGCTTAATGTTTCTTAGCGGAAAAGTAATTTTATTTCTTACGACTATAACCATATTTGTTTACATATTATTAATATTATGTGGTTGTGTTTTCAGTCGCTTCGTTTTGTAATTTAAACTAACATTATTCACTTTCCGGTAAATTACTTTAAAATGTTTATGTTCATAAACTATTTTTTAAAAATACAAAAACTAAAACACATCGCAACAAAATTAATTAATTATTGTATAAGTATAAAACAGCTTTTATAATGCACCAATGACTTAACATAAATATGGAATACTGGGTCAAATAATAATTAATTGAGTGAATCTCAACAATGTGCCCCAAACAAACTTTTAGAACAAAAACTAAAGGGGTAAGGGGGATTACTGTTGAAATTATAAAGTTTTATAAATTAGGTCCCCTGATTACAAACTTGAAGGAATACAACTAACTGGGTAAGAGATACTACTGATGTAATTTATAAATTCATAAATTAGGTCCCCTGAATTTCTTTTTTCTTTAATCATTGATATTATGAGCTAAATAAACGGGTCAACATTTCAAACAAAACAAGGGAGGCTAATCATGTTTAGCTTGTCCTAAAAAAGACCAAAAATATCTTTATAATGTCATTTTTTTTTAAAAATTGCTTGAATGATTTAATAAAGAGGTGATGAAATCATTACCATTTTTTTTATGTGAATGTAATATAAAAGAATAGTTTTTACATTAGAGAAACCCGGTTTATTGACTTAAAAAAAATAACAACTTCAGAACAAGTAACAATATCATTATACATATCAATATTAGTTAAGCCTAGTTTTGCATTTTGATAAGAGTCTTAAAGTGAAATTGTTGGTTTTCCCTATTACTTCAGGCAACCTTTTCTATGCCTGAATGCCACATTAAATGAAAGAAAGCTTACATAATTCAGTCTTAGCATTTTAAATTTTAAACTGATTTTGTCTCATTGCATTTTTTTTTAAAATCTTATTAGTTGATATAGTAATCATTTAATGGTTTACATACTATGTTTTCTATTTGTTCATAATTTTTATTGTTAAAATCGAATTAAATTTAGTGGTTTACTTTTAGTTAGATCTGATTTATTTTGTACTTGTAATGAATATGAAGTAAAATGGGTTCCAGACAAAAGATGCAGAATATGGTACAAATCTAATATTAGTTAGAATTAGTTTGTAAAAATGTCTTTGCTTTACTACCTGTCTACCTGTCTATAGTTTGTGTAATTTAATGTTTTTGCTCTACCTGACTACCTGTCTATAGTTTGTGTAATTTAATGTCTTTGCTTTACCTGACTACCTGTCTATAGTTTGTGTAATTTAATGTTTTTGCTCTACCTGACTACCTGTCTATAGTTTGTGTAATTTAATGTCTTTGCTCTACCTGACTACCTGTCTATAGTTTGTGTAATTTAATGTTTTTGCTCTACCTGACTACCTGTCTATAGTTTGTGTAATTTAATGTCTTTGCTCTACCTGACTACCTGTCTATAGTTTGTGTAATTTAATGTCTTTGCTCTACCTGACTACCTGTCTATAGTTTGTGTAATTTGATGTCTTTGCTCTACCTGACTACCTGTCTATAGTTTGTGTAATTTAATGTCTTTGCTCTACCTGACTACCTGTCTATAGTTTGTGTAATTTAATGTCTTTGCTCTACCTGACTACCTGTCTATAGTTTGTGTAATTTAATGTCTTTGCTCTACCTGACTACCTGTCTATAGTTTGTGTAATTTAATGTTATTGCTCTACCTGACTACCTGTCTATAGTTTGTGTAATTTAATGTCTTTGCTCTACCTGACTACCTGTCTATAGTTTGTGTAATTTAATGTCTTTGCTCTACCTGACTACCTGTCTATAGTTTGTGTAATTTAATGTCTTTGCTCTACCTGACTACCTGTCTATAGTTTGTGTAATTTAATGTCTTTGCTCTACCTGACTACCGGTCTATAGTTTGTGTAATTTAATGTCTTTGCTCTACCTGACTACCTGTCTATAGTTTGTGTAATTTAATGTCTTTGCTCTACCTGACTACCTGTCTATAGTTTGTGTAATTTAATGTCTTTGCTCTACCTGACTACCTGTCTATAGTTTGTGTAATTTAATGTCTTTGCTCTACCTGACTACCTGTCTATAGTTTGTGTAATTTAATGTTTTGGCTCTACCTGACTACCTGTCTATAGTTTGTGTAATTTAATGTCTTTGCTCTACCTGACTACCTGTCTATAGTTTGTGTAATTTAATGTCTTTGCTCTACCTGACTACCTGTCTATAGTTTGTGTAATTTAATGTCTTTGCTCTACCTGACTACCTGTCTATAGTTTGTGTAATTTAATGTCTTTGCTCTACCTGACTACCTGTCTATAGTTTGTGTAATTTAATGTCTTTGCTCTACCTGACTACCTGTCTATAGTTTGTGTACTCTACATTGTTGTAATCAATAAAGTAAAAAATTTAAACATTTCTAAAAAAAAGAGACCAAATAAAAAACAATGTGAAATAAATATTTAATGTTTAATAATAAAAACTGAATGTCATTAAAAAATGATAATGTTAATAATTACATCTTTAGTATTGGGTGCCACTGTTATCTAGAATACAATTTGTTTTTTCTCATTGACACATACACTCTAGCTGAAATATAATAGCAATATATTAAACAAGAGTATGAAATTAGTCACATGAAATGAGTCATAAGAAAAGAGTCACATAAAATTAGTCACATGAAATGAGTCACATGAAATGAGTCATAAGAAAAGAGTCACATGGAGTTAGTCACATGAAATGAGTAACATGAAATGAGTCATAAGAAAAGAGTCACATGAAATGAGTCACATGAAATGAGTCACATGAAATGAGTCACATGAAATGAGTCATAAGAAAAGAGTCACATGAAATTAGTCGCATGAAATGAGTCACATGAAATGAGTTATAAGAAAAGAGTCACATGAAATGAGTCACATGAAATGAGTCACATGAAATGAGTCACATGAAATGAGTCATAAGAAAATAGTCACACGAAATTAGTCACATGAAATGAGTCACATGAAATGAGTTATAAGAAAAGAGTCACATGAAATGAGTTACATGAAATGAGTCACATGAAATGAGTCATAAGAAAAGAGTCACATGAAATTTGTCACACGAAATGAGTCACATGAAATGAGTCATAAGAAAAGAGTCACATGAAATGAGTCACATAAAATGAGTCACATGAAATGAGTCATAAGAAAAGAGTCACATGAAATTAGTCACATGAAATGAGTCACATGAAATGAGTTATAAGAAAAGAGTCACATGAAATGAGTCATAAGAAAAGAGTCACATGAAATTAGTCACATGAAATAAGTCACATGAAATGAGTTATAAGAAAAGAGTCACATGAAATGAGTAGAAAAAAAATAAAATCAAAAGAAAAGTTTACCTACCTCTGATGGGTACCTGACATTAGCTGGGGTAAATTAAAGGCGACTGGGCATTGTGCTGGCCACACATCCCCTATTATGCCGTGACTACTGTGAATGTTGCTTCACCAACCCTATGTTCAATTTTGTTTGACTTTACTTATAATTATAACTACTAAGGTTAAGGTTAGGGTTAATTGTGCATACTTATTTGTAAGAAGAGGATTAGGTCAACCGTTATCTTTTGTAATCAACAAAAAATTTAATTTAGAAATACTTAAAAAACAACAACTAAAAAAACAACAACATGAAAATGTTGACTTGCAGCAATGGGAATCTAATAAGAAATAGATAATTATACAATGTGTCAATCACTAGATATTGACAAAAAAAAATATAGTTTCCATTTTCTAACATCCTTCTATCTTGAGAGAGACGTTGGTCCATCACTGTAGGTTGGGGTTTCAATTCTTCATATGGCTGGCAGACCGATCCTCGAATGTCTCTCTAGTAAATCCAGTAAATTCTCACCTAAAAGCTGTGGATGTAAGAAATTGTTTATCCATGCTGAGAACTTGGCCCAGCCATCTTTATACAATAAACTGGAGCGATTTCTGAACATACAATAGCCCTAGAACTGGATGTAGGCCTAAATGATTTTTTTTTCTGTGCAGTGTATATATTCTTCTAACCAAATTTAATTCATTAAGAATTAAAGAAATAAGAAAGTGTACATTATTTTGTCTTGATATTTTATAGTAAGCCCTTATGCTCAATATTTATACATAAATCCTTTATGCTCAATATTTATACATAAATCCTTTATGCTCAATATTTATACATAAATCCTTTATGCTCAATATTTATACATAAATCCTTTATGCTCAATATTTATACATAAATCCTTTATACTCAATATTTATACATAAATCCTTTATGCTCAATATTTATACATAAATCCCTTATGCTCAATATTTATACATAAATCTTTTATGCATAATATTTATACATAAATCCTTTATGCTCAATATTTATACATAAATCCCTTATGCTCAATATTTATACATAAATCCTTTATGCTCAATATTTATACATAAATCCTTTATGCTCAATATTTATACATAAATCCCTTATGCTCAATATTTATACATAAATCCTTTATGCTCAATATTTATACATAAATCCCTTATGCTCAATATTTATACATAAATCCTTTATGCTCAATATTTATACATAAATCCCTTATGCTCAATATTTATACATAAATC
The DNA here is from genome assembly GCA_949126835.1 of Anisus vortex. Lineage (NCBI taxonomy): Eukaryota > Metazoa > Mollusca > Gastropoda > Planorbidae > Anisus > Anisus vortex. The sequence continues at coordinate 42,005,456 of OX421492.1, read as the reverse complement.
CTTTATGCTCAATATTTATACATAAATCCTTTATGCTCAATATTTATACATAAATCCCTTATAATCAATATTTATACATAAATCCTTTATGCTCAATATTTATACATAAATCCTTTATGCTCAATATTTATACATAAATCCTTTATGCTCAATATTTATACATAAATGCCTTATGCTCAATATTTATACATAAATCCTTTATGCTCAATATTTATACTTAAATCCTTTATGCTCAATATTTATAAATAAATTCCTTATGCTCAATATTTGTACATAAATCCTTTATGCTCAATATTTATACATAAATCCCTTATGCTCAATATTTATACATAAATCCTTTATGCTCAATATTTATACATAAATCCCTTATGCTCAATATTTATACATAAATCCTTTATGCTCAATATTTATACATAAATCCCTTATGCTTAATATTTATACATAAATCCTTTATGCTCAATATTTATACATAAATCCTTTATGCTCAATATTTATACATAAATGCCTTATAATCAATATTTATACATAAATCCTTTATGCTCAATATTTATACATAAATCCTTTATGCTCAATATTTATACATAAATCCTTTATGCTCAATATTTATACATAAATGCCTTATGCTCAATATTTATACATAAATCCTTTATGCTCAATATTTATACTTAAATCCTTTATGCTCAATATTTATAAATAAATTCCTTATGCTCAATATTTGTACATAAATCCTTTATGCTCAATATTTGTACATAAATCCCTTATGCTCAATATTTATACATAAATCCTATATGCTCAATATCTATACATAAATCCCTTATGCTCAATATTTATACATAAATCTTTTACTTTTACATTCTATTAACAAGAGCCCCCCCCCCCCCCCCCCCAATTTGAAGCAACGTTTAATTATGCACATTTTCGTTTCATAATATATATACTGACTGCAGATGAAATTATTTTCAAAGTTAAATCAAATTTACCTAAACATGTATATACATGTAACTATTCCTATATTTCAGTGCTAAAGTTGTTTCTAATATGCTAGCAATAGTAAAGTCTATATATCAATATAAAAAAATCTAAATATTTATATGAAACGATTAATTTTTAATATTTGCACATGAAATGTATATCCCATTTTTCTTCTTCTACTTCTTCATATTACTGTGGAGACCCCGTTAGGACCGAGGAAAGAATCCACAATTTAACTACACATAAAATTAAAAAAAAAAAACAACAGTAATAAACATATGACAGGGTGTCCCTTTAGGTTTTTAGACCAGCCCTTCAGAAAGCCGGAATTGTAGGGACAGTGATGGAGGCCTGGTCCAGGGTGTCGCACAGCCTAATGGCTGACGGAAAAAAAAAATTGTTGACATCGGTGAGTACGTGTGGGACATTTAGTTTGAGTTGATGACTTCTGGTTGAGCGAAACACATGTTGGATGCGACCTGGCTGCGTGGACATTTCCACGTGGCAGTTCACGATTTTGTAAATAGTGGTAACCTTGTTTACCGCTCTGCGGTGTTGTAGGGGATCGAGTTGGAGTTTGGCCACCACAGCAGAGTCGCTTGTTTTAATGCCGTAGTCCTGTAAGATACGACGTGCCGCACGACGTTGGGTCATCTCCAACTTAGATATCAGGTGTTGTTGAGGGGGATCTTACACCGTCGTTGCTTACTCCAGGATGGGAGGAGCTAAACTTTTATAACTATGGGTGGAGCATCCCTTGAGGTTCCTATGGACGAAGGTGCAGGCTCTGTTTGCTTTGGCAGCCATAGATTGGACATGTTGCCCTATTGGATGTTTTCTGTGATATTCACTCCAAGGTACTTGGCATCTGATACCCTCACAAGAGTGTGACCATGCAAGGTATAGCTTGTTGGGATCCTGGTCCTCTTTCTTGAAATAGAGAGGAGGTAGCACTTTTCAACGTTGAACGCGATTCGCCATTTCAATTCCCAGGTCTCTAACCTATTGAGGTCGCTCTGTAGACATAAAATATTATTTGGGCTCTCGCTGTGTGAATACAGGATGGTATCATCTGCAAAAAGTCGAACCCCGGCGTGGATCCCGTCTCCCAGGTCATTGATGTAGATCAAGAACAGTGTGGGCCCAAGCACCGAACCCCGCGGAACTTCAGACATGACCGGACCCAAGCAGGAGCTCTTACTCTCTTTCTTTTGCTTAGTCTATTCGTTTGCATCCCGAAACAGAACCTGTCGGTATTTCTTGTTTATAGAAATTTTGAAATTTTCAAAACGCCTTTCATTAACATGGTTTTTGAAGATAGTGTGAAATGACAGCTACGTAGATTATTTTCCACATTATAGAGCTATATAACAGTAATCTATTTATAGTACAGTTGCGCGCAATAAGTTTTTAAAAATAATGTTGTTTATATTGATCAGTTTTCACTGGCTTAACTTTGCACTAACAATTTTATGAAGGACGCGCAAAACATATTTCTATTGATCGGTGACTACCAAGAGACACTTCTTTTTTATTATTTATCGTTAAGAAATTTTACTATTTTCTAAAATGTCAACGCAGTTAGATTCAGAGAAGGTATGTTATGCTACGAAATTCTTTACAATAATGCATTGATTTACATATCCACAGTGTTTATACGAAATATCTCAATTAAAGTCACTGAAAGTAAGTGTATTTAAATCATACATTAAATAAATTCGTATAACCTTGGATGAAACGACCAAGGCCATCTTGTTTTTGTATGTCATTCATGGTTTCACCGCCATATTGTGCACAAATGCGGATTGATAGCAAAGTCAAAAGCTAGACATCCTGGGTTCGATCCATTATAAAAAAAAAGTTAATAAATAAATCCACCACCAACTTGGAGAGGAGTTGGGCGCCACCAAGTCTACAGGCCAACAGAAAAGGAAAAAATTGATACAACAGTGCCAAACCCAGTCAACCCAACCAACCTGGCTATCAAGCTTCACAAAGAATGGGTGACTCTAGGCACTTGGAAAGTCAGAACCCTGTATCAGTGACTCTAGGCACTTGGAAAGTCAGAACCCTGTATCAGTGTGGGAAGGTGAAGGATCTGACGCACGAACTACAGCTGTAAAAATGGGACATCATAGGGTTTGCTGAAGTCCGCTGGACAGGATTTCGAGAAACCTCAACAGATGAAGGCCACAAAATATAGTTCAGCGGGGATCAATTCCAGCATCAATATGTTGTAGCATGCCTAGTGAGAAAGGAGTTACTTATATCAGTTATCAGCTGCTCACCAATATCAAGTAGACTGATCAGCATAATGATTTGTGCAAAACCCCACAACCTCACGATCATTCAAGTTTACGTCCCAACTTCCGACCACGATGAAGAAGAAGTGGAAACATTATACGAGGAAATAGAACAAATCATCAACACCAAAGAAAGATATTCTAGTAATAATGGGCGAATGAAATGCAAAAGTCGGCCCCGACACTTGCCAACAGTGGTCAGGAACAGTTGGAAAATTTGAATGGGGTGAAACAAATGACAGGGTAGTTAGATTACTAGAATTTGCACAAAGCCATCGCTTGACCATCGCCATTACCCGTCACCTGATCCGGAAGTGGAGGAGATATTTCAGACCCAAGTAGGTAGCTAGTTCGCAGCACTGGCCACGATCTACTAATATACCAATATCAATTAGACTGATTTGTGCAAAACCCCACAACCTCACGATCATTCAAGTTTACGTCCCAACTTCCGACCACGATGAAGAAGAAGTGGAAACATTATACGAGGAAATAGAACAAATCATCAACACCAAAGAAAGATATTCTAGTAATAATGGGTGACTGGAATGCAAAAGTCGGCCCTGACTCTTTCCAACAGTGGTCAGGAACAGTTAATAAATTTGGATGGGGTGAAACAAATGACAGGGTAGTTAGATTACTAAAATTTGCAGAAAGCCATCGCTTGACTAAAAATTCACGAACATGGTAGTCACATATTAATCCAAAATCAAATCTAGCATCAATAAAGCACAAACAAGGTCTTTCCCTGGGGCAGCAAATAAAAACAAGTTGCAGGCATTCTAAAAAAAAAATGCATGAGTAAAATACTTCGAATCTCCTACGTTAAACACAGGACTAATGAGTATATTTGGGACAGAATATCCTCAATTGCATGCTTTCGGGAAACCATTATGACAACAATGAAATGACGCAAACTAACATGGTTTGGTCATGTAATGCGGCCTAATAATCTGCCAAAAATAATTCTTCAAAGCACTGTAGAAGATAAACGTCTGGGAGGCCGTCAGCGGAAATGCTGGTTGGACAATATAAAAGATTGGACAGGGCTGCAGTTGACTCAACTATTGACAGCCGCACAAGGTGTCCATTCGCTCCCCACAACGACCAAAACGGTCAAGGGATTGATGATGATGATGTTATTTATATTTATCTCTTTGAACCAAAGTGTTGAAAATAAGTATATATAGCATTTTTATTCCAATTAGGCCTTTAGGTTTTTAGTCTTCAGACTGTGAGTGTGACGTCTGAGTCTGTGTCGTCTAAGTTTCATTGAAGAGTGTAGGTCTAGCCAATTAAAGCAAATTCAATCATTTTTCGCTGACTTTTGTACTTTCTAGATGTAAAGCTGCAACAGTGAATATGACAAATTTAAAGCCCCAAACAAAGCTTAAGCCCAAATTCAAAAACTTTTTTGTCTTTTTTTTTGTGGAAAAAGATATAGTAATAGACAATATTATATATACCGGTATGTATCATTTTAACATATTTTATAAATTGATTTTTTTTCATCGCTCTTCAGTTTACTGAATTTATCGAACAGTTTAAGAAAGAGGTAGGCAAATAAATATCATTATAATTTTTACCATTTGTCTCATTTAAATTTGTAACGTTTTCGTTTTTAGAAATTAAAATGTGTAATTATAAAATATAATTTAGGCATAGACTATTTTATAGAATTTTAATATAAATTATCTTAGTATTATTTATGTAATTATAATAGATTAGAAATAAGAGATTAAGCATTTATAATGATAAACATTTAAATTATTGCGTCTATTCAAAATATAATAACATTTCATATTTATATGGGCAACCTTATGTTAGTAGCCTAATTATACATCTTACTCTTCTATCATTCATTTTGAATTTTGAATGCCAAGTGTAATATTGCACACCAATCTTCCATCCCCACCTTGTCTTTTTGTATTTGAGGCATGAATCATTGTTTACATCATGATAATGATAGCACACCTAAATATTGAATAAGAGTTAAAGCTTTCTTTTAATTTGATTTATACTTTAATAAAGAAAAAAAACACTAAGCATATATACATTGGAACATAGCGCACATCACAATAACATGAATAAAGGCACTGCAGGGTCATTACTCTTCTTTCATTATCAAGTCTCAGGAGAAATGCAGAGACAACAAATTAACCAACATCAGCGCTTGTGAAGAGATCTAAATGTAATAAACAGATCTAAATACCAGTATAGGCCTACATTTATCTCAGCTGAAGGATTCAAGCCACAGCTAATTTTCCAAATTACCCAGACTATAGGGACCCACAAATAATAACTGTTATGGCACAGTTAGGGCCATTATGAACAGTCCTAGAATCAGACACATGTCCTCATTAGTCTTGGCCATATTGTTCTAAGCCAGTCAGTCCTTGACATGCACTAAAAGTGACAGGCTATGTGGAGGAGATGCTTCAGAAGAATATTCAGCACCTGCTTATAGAGACAGCATCTCCAGCAATAATATATGATAAAAAAAAATTCACCTGTAATCTGGTGCTATATTGACTTTCTCACAATAGCAAAAAAAATAAAAAAAAATGAAAATTTAAGTCCATGTTACAAGAAAACAAGGATTTGAAAAGACTAACCTGCTTTAAACGGTATGATGTATTATATACATGTTATGCACTTGACTATATGCGAGATTGCCGGCTATGGCTGCCATGACAGCCAATTGGAAATTTGATTATTAAATTAAGAATTTTGACTAGATGCTGGATTTTTTTTTTTGTTGATTGTAATAAAACACATACACGCATTAGATATATGACGTATGTGCTAAATTATTATTTTACGATGAAACTTGTAAGCTTTTTTTGCTTTGTCAACTCTTGCTTGCGGGCCTATAGGATAGGCCAATTGGTGGACAAGCACTTGCACCCATGTATGTCAGTTACGTAAATTTATTTCAAATTATAAAATGTATCATTTATATAGAGCTATTCATAACAATTAGTCTTCGAATGTGCTTTACATTTACCCCATGCTTTTAAAATAAATCAAATAAGTATGTTTTTAATTTTCTTCTCAAAATGTCAATATTATTGTCTGCTTGTTTGGAAGGCTGTAGGAGCAAGCTACAAATGTTTTTCTGTTTACATTTGGCACCTTGTGTTGTACGGTGTCCGAGCGGCAGCGCGTTCAACTGGCGTACCGAAGGTCCTGGGTTCGAATCCTGGTGAAGGCAAAGATTTTTTCCTGGACTCGATGGTTTCCCTTGTTCTACCCAGCTCTGATGGGTACCTGACATTAGTTGGGGTGAAGTAAAGGCGGCTGGGCATTTTGCTTGCCACACATCCCCTAAAACTGGGGAACGCTGCTTCACCGGCACAATGATCAACTGGTTCGACGGGTACCTTACTTTATTTTTACCTTGAGCTGTTGATGTATGTTGTTAGTAGTTCAACCATGGATCTGATGTACTGTGGAGATTGACCATGAATACTTTTATAGAGCATAGTCAGAATTTTTAATTTCACCCTAAGTGTTAAAGGTAGCCAGTGCGATTTCTTTAGACAGGTTGTTGATTTCCTTCATTATTAAAAAAATTTTTGCAGCCGTTTTTTGAACCCTTGGTAGTTTTTTTTTTACTCTTGCAGTCCTATGTTCAGACAGTTGGCGTAGTCTGAGATATTACCAGGCATACGATTAATGTCTTACATGCCTCTTTTGTTAGAATCTTTCTAATATTTTTTATTCTCTGCAGATTCCACAATGCAGAATTTAATTTGTTTTTGACTGATCCTTGAGAGTTAGAATTGCATCTCAATATACTCCTAGATATTTTATTTGAGTTGTTTTATAGATATTATCATTTCCTAATGGACTTTAGTTAATTAGACAAAGTTGCGTTCACTTTCTTTTGAGTTGTTTTATAGATATTATCATTTCCTAATGGACTTTAGTTAATTAGACACAGTTGCGTTCACTTTCTTTTTTTCTTTTTGTGTGTTTGAGGTGTTAATGAGTAAACCTTCTAGCTTTGTTTTAAATAGGGTAACAGACAGAGTTGTTCCTTACATACTATGAGAAAATAGAGCTAAATTGTACAGTAGTACTTCTGTGATTGTTTTTGTACCAGCCATTGCATACATTTATATGGAATTAAAATTTGATTTTAAGGATTAAACTGTTATTGTTGCTACATGTAATCTTGAATAAAAAAAAATATACTCTATAATACCCTGGCTAATGTGCAATTAAAAACAAAAAGCAGACTGCCAAATCCTTGACAGAAAGTAGAGTTGAAAGGGCCAAAGAGAGCTAGACAAGCTCCCAGACTTGAACCCTTAAGGCAAACAGCACAGAGGATGCCCAGGGCAGATTTTGTGACGCAATGTTATGGAGCAAGGTGGGGGATATCCTGGAATTATGTCTGGCAGGAAACAGTAGACTAATGCCTTTTGTTCTTCTAGAACCAGAAGTAGAAAACAGTAGACTAATGCCTTTTGTTCTTCACGAACCAGAAGTAGAAACATAACTTCTTTTAAACATTAACATTATTTACAATGACAACAAACACCACTCATTTAATAAACTGTGTTCTTGTATTCCACTTTTCTTATTGAATTGTTTTTGCTCTTGAATTGACTGTGGCACTCAATAAATGGAATGTGCTCTTGTATGCCACCAATAAATGACATTAGCTCTTAAATTATGTCAATGAATATAGTTATTAGCGTCAAAATACACTTACTACCAATTTGCCAATAATCAATTTATTTGTATTCTAAACTTTGCAGAGCGAGCAACTAGTCAGAGAAACATTTCCACAAAAAGTATTGGAGCTTGATGCCTTATTTAAGGTATGAAATTTCATCTAATATTGGAGATTGATGCATTATTTAAGGTATAAAATTTCATTTAATATTGGAGATTGATGCATCATTTAAGGTATGATATTTCATTAGGTATTAGAGATTGATGCCTTATTTTTATGTAATTGTATAATAATTACTTGTAAAACTTTGCTTTATTTTAATTTGAAGAAAGAAAAAATAATTATTATTAAAACAATTATGCATACCGGTAACTGCCATATAGAATTCAAAACATTATGTAACTTTTTAGAGAGTGTAGTAAAAATATCAGAGAATACATTAGTATGATATAGTCATTTTGTACAAATTTACAAGTTCAGAAAGTTGTTCAAATGTTTTAGATAGTCAGTTAGTAAAATAGCCTTTGATTTAATGTCAATACATTCAGCAAGTGAAAGCTGAAAATCTGAGAGATGTTGTCCAAGAAACTGACATCCCATATCCTGTAATAGTTGACGATGTAGAAAGTGAAGAAAGTGATTCCACAGAGGTATACTAGACCATGTTACATTATTCTACTTATAATGGAACAAAAAAATATTTTGTAAACGTTCAGTGTGTGTGTGGGGGGGGGGGGGGGGGCTATTTGTAACAGTTAATATATAAGCAAAATGGTGAAAATAGATTTTAAATATACATGTATAGTTGTGATTCAAAATGGTGAGAATATATTTTAAATATACATGTATAGTTGTGATGTGTTCTGGTGCAATGGTAGAGGGACAAGGTGGCCAAGCGGCAGCGCGTTCAGCTATTGTACCGAAAGCCCTGTTTTCAAATCCTGGTAAAGGCTACAATTTGTTCTCGGGGCTGGGAGATGTCCATGAGTATACCCAGCCCTCGTGGGTACCTGACTTTTGTTGCGGTAAAGTAAAGACGGCTGGGCATTGTGCTGGCCACGCAGTCTCCTAGTGTGAAGAAACGTGAACGCTGCTTAACCGGCCCCAGGGATCAATTGGTACGACGGGATATAATTGGAGGAAGCAATGTGCGCAGCCCGACTTGGTGCCTGGATGCTCATACCTGTAGCATGGAATTTGTGCTACCAGGCGACATTGCAAGTATAAGGGCGAGTTACCACGGAATACCGCAGTGGGAAGAAGTAGTCGCTGCTGAGACTGTACCCTACATTAAGCGGCATACCTGATAGGCGTGCCTCGTGGTGGATGGCGCTTGGACGGGATCTTGGTGTGCCCTCATTAGTTCACCCCCGAAGACTCGTCTGTTATTTTTAGGCACTTATAGTAAAGTGCAATGATAGATACATTGCAGGTGTGAATCCAAGATACAAGTGTGTTATTTTATGTGATAGGATTATATTATCAAAAATTAGTTATTTTAAGCCTACTATTGTAGCCAATACATTATCCTTGCTGTGAACTAAGGATAGTTTTTTTCAGTTTCAAAAGGTTCATTTGTCTTTAATTGGGATACAAGACTTGAAAAGACTGTGAAAGACAAAAATAAAATTGTGTAAAAATTCTCTTATTATTATCTTACTTTCAACAGCCCAATTCCAAAAAGAGAAAAGTTGAAGGAGATGTCAATAACCATAGTTCAAACATTTTAGGTAAATGGAAACATTTTTTTAATTGTTATGAATCATTTTCAAATTCTTCCATTGTCAACTTTAGCAATAATACAGAATGCAAGACAATGAATAACCACAAAGCCCCTGGTGAAGTCCTAATCAGAGCAGAACTTATCAAATATAGAGGAAGTAAATTGCACATAATCTCATTAACCAATTTTGCGATGAGGAAAAAATGCCCACAGAATGCCAAACAGCCATCTTAACACCAATGCATAAAAAAGGATTCAAACTACAATGTGGCAACTATAGAGGAATATCCTTTCTAAATGTAACCTATGAGATAATTTTAAAACTAATCGCAAAACGACTGGAACAATACACTGAAAAGATATTAGGGGATTATCAATGTGGATTTAGAAGAAATAAATCAACCACTGACCACATCTTTACTCTCCGATGCCTCTTAGAGAAATGCCATGAATATAATTTCCCAATACACCAACTTTATGTGGACTACAAAATGGCCTATGACAGCATTAAAAGAAAATTCCTTTATTCCTTTATGAAACACTACGGGAATTTGGTATACCCAACAAACTAACAAGATTAATACATATGACGCTGAACAACTCTAAATGTAAAATAAAGATCCACGGTGAATATTCAAGAGAATTCAAAATTAGACGCGGACTTAGATAAGGAGTCTCGCTGTCCTGCTTACTCTTTAACATCACCCTAGATAGGGTAATACGAAATATCCATATTGACACAAGGGAAACAATAACAAGATATTTCCTTAGAGAGAACGAACGCCCACAACAACAGGCACCATATACAGCCAACCCATCCAGTACCTTGCCTATGCAGATGTCATTGCACTACTAGAAAAAAAAGCATGAAAGAAATCACATAATCATTAATAGAATTAGAAGATGCATCAATAAAAGCAGGACTAGAAATTAACACACACACACAAAATACATGTACACGTCAAGAGAAGAAGAACAAACAAAATATGTCATCAAAATTAGAAACCATAATTGCGAAAAAGTAAATAACTTTAAGTACTTAGGATATACAATCACTGAAAGCAATGACATTTGAGCAGAAGTGAACGAAAGAATAGCAGCAGGCAAGAAAACATACTACAGTAGCTACAACATGATAAACAAAACTTCTCGAGAAAAAAAAAAAAAAAAACATCTACAAAACAATAAGTCTAGAGGTCACTTATGGCAGTGAGACCAGGACACTTACAAAAAACACAGAAAATAATATATTAAATAAAATAATATATTAAATACCTGGGAAAGAAAAGTCCTCAGAAATTTTTTGGGACCAACAAAAGATGAAAATGGATGGAGGGTGCGCACCAATAGAGATGTCTATGAATTATATGAAGACCTTACTATTGTGACTGAAATAGAGAAGGGCAGATTACCCTGGACCGGACACCTGGAACGAATGCCAAGCTGCAGAGGAGGAAAAGTTTTATATACTCGGAACCCCAGATGAAAACGACCTAAAGGCAGACCCAGACTGAGATGGTTGAACGATGTCGAGATGGATCTGCGACAGATCGGGGTCCAGGCCTGGAAAAAGAAGGCGATGGATAGGTCCGAGTGGAAGGAGGTGCTGAGGCAGGTCAGAGCCCTCCATGGGCTAAGGTGCCAAAGATGATGATGATGATTGTTTCTAATGAAGGTCTTAAGATTTTTAATTCTTTTCTTAGTAAACTATTTTAGCATTATTTATGCTATCAAATACAATGTAATGTTTGTTTTAATGGTTTAGTTTCACTGATCTATGTACAATGACTTTGTTTTGTTTCTCTCTGTTAAGGCACAAGCTTACCGGTATTCGTATCTCCATGTGTTTCGATCCCATGCAATACATTTGTACACAATTATTGTGAAAAGGCCAAACCTTTGATGCGCGGTTTAAAGGAACATGCCAACATAGTCAGTATTTAATTTTATTAACTTTCCTTTTTTCAATAAATATTTGGGTATGATTTTGTCTTTATTAAATTGAAATCAAGAATTCAATTATTCTTCTATATTTAGCTAATTATCATTGCTTCTCTTGTGTTTTAAGAAATATTGTTTAGAAATGTAAGGGATATTGTTACAAAACATTCCTTAGTAACGGCTCTAACTATTAATTGAAATCGAAAGTAGGCTAAAGGAATCACGCAAGCCTAAGTTAAAAATATCAATTATGGTAATACTAATCTTCGTTTTAATATTTTCTAAAATGTTTAGCTTTTAGTCGATATGAGTGATCATGCTACTTCCTAATATGGTAGTGTTTATTTACTTTGTTTGAGTTTTCAACAAATGTTAGGTTGACGCGAGAGTTAGAATTGTCAATAAATACTTACCGTAGTTTTCAAACATACAGAGCTCGTATGAATATTATTAATGTAAATGTATAGTCCAGGGGTCGGCAACCTTTGCCTTATAGTGTGCCAAACTATGATTTTTAAACATTCAGCGTGCCAACAGCGTGAAAGTCAAACTGCTCAACCACATTTTTTTTATTAGTCAATTTATTTAGTGCCGTAGCAAGACCAAGACCAGCGGAAAATGGAGCGTTATAGAGAAAATCATTAAAACGTTTTATATTTAATAACAAATTAACCTGTTTGTTATTAACATCTTTTTAAAAAAAATATTCATAGCTACTAAAAAATGTCATTACTCAACTTGCACATTAATGGTTATCAGCATTTGAATTTAGTTGTCAGGATATTATTCTAGTTCTAGTCTAGCTATAAATTCTTAATAGTTTTATCTCAGCAAAACTGAGATGTACGTTAAGCTATTATTTTTGTCAACATATAGGATTATACGCGTCACTACAATTAAGCGGAAGAGATACGTAGTAATCATATAAACTGGGTAGTTAATGTAAGGTTTAAAAATGTACATCTAAATTCTTTAGTCATATAATATTTATATCATTTTCAAATATCTTTTATAGTTTGATCATTTTAAAGTTATAAATTGAAAACCATTTTTTTTAAATAAAGAAAACAAAAAGAAACATTAGAAATATTAATGCAAAGAAAACAGGCTAATTATCTCCATTCAATTAAATTCTCCTAAATTGATGCAAGTGATGCCAAACGAGTTAATTTGTTTTAATATAACTAGTGTACTTCTGAAAACGCTCATCTATCTAAATTGCCTTAAATCAGGGAAAGACTTATATGTTTTGAAATTGATTTCACGGCAAGATATGTCCAGTTTCAATGCAAATCCATTCCAGTGGTCCAACACTGCAAGTGCTTTTCGACCCTGTCCTTGTAAATACAAGTTCAACTCACTGAAATGTGTCGCCATGTCATTCAGAAACACCGGCTTCAACAGTCTCCTCATTAAATACCGGAAATGTTGTTTGTTTCCATTAAGATACACCTTATTTGCTTCCAGACAAGAAACGAATCTCTCCAAGACTTTACCTATAGCCGACTCCGAATCACTTTCTTCTAGAAGAGACTTTAGAAACTATAAAATTACCTTTTTACAGTCTACAGTCTACACAATAGATTCAATCACAGATCGCAAGTGAAATGGTGAGAGCATTTGCATACAAACATACTTGATCTAAAACAGTCAACGTCCAGTGTGATTCCCATTTAATTGCCACGCATCAACCATTCATCATGCTGACATACGTTGTTTTCACTTGCATTAAAAAATTATCTTGGAGGTCTCTCGCATGCCACTGAAAATAGTTCTGCGTGCCAAGTCTGGCACGCGTGCCTTAGGTTGCCGATCCCTGGTCTAGTCAGTCTAGTCTGAGTACTCCAAAACAATGAAAATGCTTTCTACACACGAACGAATAACTTATATAGTATCTTGTCGAGATAGCGTATAAATAAATGTATTCCGTAGGCTCTCGAAATAAACAATAGATTCACAGTTTTGCTTGGACCCAGCTAGAACTTCGTCAATCTTGTATGATTTATATATTTCATTTTCCACGCCATATCATTTGCTAGAATATTATTATTATTATTATTATTATTATTATTAAATCAAAACGAATGGACTCATGTGATTATCATTCATCGTTGGAATATATCTAATATGAATGAAGTATGGTGAGCTGTTGGATTCATAATCTAAACTTATTATCAACTCTAAGATCTTCACAATTAAATATCGAGCTATGTACTAGGAAGACTGGTTACTATCGGCATATTAGATCAGACATTTAAGTCTTCTTGTGGAAAACACCTAGACATCACATTATTTTTACTGAGTATTATTATTAACAGAGTCAAATAAAAAAACTTTACAGATTATGACAAAACAAAAATATTTCCACAATTTTATTCAAAACTAGATTACAACAAAATCAATCAAACAATTTATCTTATAAATTTGCATATCTGGTATAAATATCTAAAGGAAAAAAATCAGCTATTCCTGACTCAGTAGTTTTTTTGTAAAGCTAAATTTTATGAATCATAATTAAAATTTTACATTACAAAGTATAAGTTGAATTTGAACTATTAAAATATAAAAGCAGTTTTTTTTTTATTCAAGTTAAAATATAAGCACAGATATAGATGTTTACAAATTCAGCAAGAAATGTATGCATTTTATTTTCTTTTGATAGGTTGAAATGTGGATCACTTTTTTGATTCCAAAAATTGAAGACGGAAACAATTTTGGAGTTTCCATTCAGGTATGTAAATTAAAATATTACGTTTAGTCTTTAACTGGCAGCTTAAAGAAACAAAAGCAAATGAGTTTAGGTTAAAGTCAGATTTTGTATCAATATGATTTTTTTTTCAGCAAGCAGTTCTTAATGTAGCATGGCAAGTGGAGAGTGCGGCGATAACACACTTGGAAAATATATCTTTTTACTATTCATCTCGAGCTGACATTGTCTCTAAAATAGCCAAATATCCATACATAGTAGGTGTGATTGTTGCTGTTTTAAGACTATAATATTATACGCTTTATAATATAGCATAGTTATGTTTAGTTTGAGTTCATATTTAACACCAGTTCGTTAATTTTATTTGGGGACATTTGGGTTCTCCCAACACTATAATCAAAGAAGGTTAGTTTGATTTTCTGGGGAAAAAAATTAGTTACTATTGATATAGTTTTGGGCAACTTCATTCCCAAAATATTTCATCTTTTTTTAATTAAAAGAAGCAACTATTAGCTCATCACCAGCAAAGTGAGATAAGATAAATAAAAAGGCAGATAATCAAGTGAAAAAAATTAGTAAATAAGCAACAATTAGTTCATCATCAGCAAAGGGAGAGAAGATTAATAAGGGTAGATAATCATGGTAAAAAAATAGTAAATAAGGTCCCCAGCTCCTTTCTTCAACATCAATGAACTAATGGATCAAAAGTTAATTACTGTTGCATAACTTTTTGCTTGCAGGAGGACCACAGGCAATCACTCAAAGAATTTGATGAAAGACAGATGCTGATGCTACAAGATGCTATACTGGCCATGCGTAATCAATATGTGAGTTTATTATAAATGTTTGTAGAAAGTAGAAGCAAAATTCTATTTAAAAAATGTGCATGTAATTAAAGTCTATGTCAATTTTTTTATTTTGTTTTGTTTCTTCATGTAGGCTTCCCTTTATGAGACCATAATGAAAAACATTGACAAAATCAAAGTTCCAAGAACTACCGATGCACAAAATATGTACTAAACCAGATCTCATAAGTTGTTTAAAGGTGATGTCATCCAGAAAAATGTTCATGAATACAAACATTCATATACAATTTTTTGCTACTTAAGAATCAGTACAATAGAATTTGTATTTATAAATTCATGATTCTAAATTTAGGCCAGATATTTACATTTAAATAATTCAAATATTGATCATATATTCCAACTTTTTATAAGTATACATTTATAAAGAAATTAAAACAAAATAAGCTAGATTCTATAATGATTTTTGAAAAAAAAAGGTTTAATGACATATTGCATGTTTAAGTTTAATGTAAGAATTTCTGCTAATGAGTGTATATAAAAAATATCAGGCTGTATGAATCATTTTCTGTTGGATAATAATTGGTACATTTTTGTTTATTGTTGAAATTTCAATTCTAAAACTATTAGAAGTTGCATTTTATCTAAGCTATGGCATTTATCATTTATAATTTTATATTTTATATAATTATATTTTGTTATGATGAGGTATGAGGTGCAGAATGTTTTCTCTGGGGTTGCAGAGTTGGAAATGATGTATCTTGTTTCTTATTACAAAATAAATATTGTGACCAAAGACCGGTTTTTTTTTTGTGCATTCTAATTGTTTTCATTTTTTGTTAAGAAATTTTTTTTAACTGTTTTTGTTTGTTCTGTTCTTTTAAAAGTTTTGTCCTTGTGAAAGTCTTTTTGTTTTGCTATGCCCTTTTTAAATTGAACAAGCTTGTATTATTATTGTGAAGTGTACATGATTAGTTCTATCTGTTGTATAAATTATTGTATATGTGTTTACTGTGTTTACTGTGTTTACTGAAGATAGGTTAAATACATCCTAATGTACTAATATAGCTCATGCTATCCAGCACCGGCTTACACTTTTTAGTTGAACACCAAAAGGACAGTCATTTTAATATATATACTCTAGACATATAGTATTGTCCTTTTCAAGCTAAGCAAATCACTTAAAGTCATCAGTCTACATGACAAATATTTAATGGAAGTAAATCAACAAGACTCATTTAATTATGTACTTTATTTTCCCTTTAATTTTAAGTTCAGATATTTACTTAATTATTCTTGATTTCTTTCTCTCTTTACTTCTTTTTCCCAATCATTTTTTGTTATTTCAAAAGTAGCACAACAGTTTATCTCCCTTTAATTGTATAGGGGTTGTTGGACTTTCATTTGACAAACACTACGGTAAATATGATGTTATAAAAATATTTTTTTTATACAATTAGGTAGTTTACATGTTTAGGTGATAATAACAGTTGCTTAATTAAACATTTGTTAGAAAATGGAATATTTCTTTAAAACTTGTGAGTCATTATTACAAGTGTAAACAAACGTGATGGAAGCTCAGTATAATATATTCATAATAAATACCAAAATAACATTGAATTAATGTGTAGGAATATGAACATTGCCATTGCAAATGGACGTCTTGTTCATTACATTGATCAGTAGGCTATCACTGCCATGTCTTTGGTCAAGAGAGTCCTGCATAGATTTGGTTCCTACTGTCTGGATGGTGTTAAACTGAAGAGTCAAAAGAATTGTTTCAACAACTTGGCGAACAGATTTAAAATATTCAACAGACGACTCATTTAGGCTATAAAATACACATGTGTTATAATAAAAAATACATATTATACAGGCTATAATAACACGAATTTAGGCAATAATAAAACGTATATTGATTATAATAGCATAATTCGGGGCTGTAATTAGGCCCTACATGTATTTAGGCTAAAATACACATATAAGCCATAAAAACATGTAGGCCTATATTATGCGGCTATAATAACATGGATAGAGGATATTATTATAATAAAACGTATACAGGCTTTAATAAAATCAAATTTTTAATGATAAAACGGACGCAAGAGCATCGATAACATTGTGAAATATGAATATAATATGATGCATTTAATTCCTTCTGACTATTAAGTGACTGAATTCTTGTACTAAATAAATCATTAACCTGCCATCTCAGCAAATCAAATTCCCAAAACTACACACAAACACACAAGAGATAAGTTTTCAATTAAAGTGAAAGACAATTATATTGGGATAATGCCTATTGGGTTGACAATTACATTTCGGATCCAATTATAAATTATTTCATATTGTCTTATTCTTTCACTGAGCTATATATATAAATTTTTTATATTTTATATAGTGTATTTTTTTTATAATCAAATTTGGGTACTCTAGGACTCTAGGAAAATAAATGTGTTTGTTTTAGATATATAGTTCGGTGATGTAGTTAAATCCCAACTAATTAATCAATTAACAAGACTGACTTTTTTATCTCGAAGAAATATTTTTAAACCCTGTTTGACACGCACTAGAGGCCGACCGAAACCATGCCGAAAGTTATACATTGATTACATTAAATAAAATGTTAGATCAGTTTTACTAATAGTCTATACAATTATTGGCTGCTATTGTAATAGAACTGAACTGATTATGGAAGATTGAAATGAAACACTAAATATTTCTTCCTCTTTGCCTCTCTATGTCTTCCTTTTGAAGTCCAAGTATCTGGCAACCCTACGTCTATCGGTCTGTTTGTCTGTTAGAAGTGTTCAGCATCAATGGAGATTATTTAATCACCCCAAAGAATGGTTTAACTAAATAAAGTACCCATAAACTAGTTAATGTTACACAAAAATGTGCAGTCTTTTGAAAAATCTTTTGTTTCGCAGTTTCGGTTTATCTTTCGGTTTCTGACAAATGTGTAGTTAAACTTTCAGTTTCGGTTTCGACCGAAAGTCAATTTATAACTTCCAGTATGGTTTAATTTTCGGCCGAAAAGAAAAATGTGGTTTCGGTTGGCCTCTAAGCCAGGCTTCGGCTATACGTAAACAGTTTCGTATCAATGTATCTTTCTCCGCTCCCCAACTGTAAGGAAATGATGGCCGATAAAGATGACCAACGTGAGAGCAAGGGATGACCTCAAGACTTCCACCACACATCCAACTCTAGAGTGTATAGGTAGAATAATACTTTCACAAAAATATATAGACAGAGTCATTTTAAATATATTCATAGACGGATTTGGTTGATTTATACAAATAATGTACACATATTATTAAGATAACAGAGTACGTAGCTACAATTCAATTTAGGTACTCGACTTAGACAGGAAGATTGACAAGCGTACAGATACATAGATTGGCTCGACTTAGACAGGTAGATTGACAAGCGTACAGATACATAGATTGGCTCGACTTAGACAGGTAGATTGACAAGCGTACAGATACATAGATTGGCTCGACTTAGACAGGTAGATTGACAAGCTTACAGATACATAGATTGGCTCGACTTAGACAGGTAGATTTACAAGCGTACAGATACATAGATTGGCTCGACTTAGACAGGTAGATTGACAAGCGTACAGATACATAGATTGGCTCGACTTAGACAGGTAGATTGACAAGCGTACAGATACATAGATTGGCTCGACTTAGACAGGTAGATTGACAAGCGTACAGATAGGCATACATAGATTGGTAATAGCAGTGGCTTATTTAAATAGGGCACGGTGGCCGTGCGGCAGCGCGTTCGACTGAATTACCGAAGGTCCCGGGTTCGAATCCTGGTGCAGGCTAGGATTTTTTTCCGGGTCTCGAGGGTGTCCCTGAGTCTACCCAGCTCTGATGGGTACCTGACCTTAGTTGGGTTACTTAGTTGGGTAAAGTAAAGGCGGCTGTGCATAGTGCTGGCCACACAATCACCTAGTATGCCGAGGCCACAGAAACTGGTGAACGCTGCTACACCGGCCCTATGGATAAACTTCTTCCGACGGATACTTTACTTTTACTATTTATTTAGGCATGTTCAACATGTTCCATTGAAACAGGAACACCCACACAAAAGGGGCCCCCACACCAGTGGCGTAGCCAGGTTTTGACGCTAGGGGGAGCGAAATTTTAAGAAGAAGGCCCCACATTTAGCAATTTTTCCAGACTAAGAATTCGTACTTATCAAGTGTTATAAGAAAACCCCGTGCCCCAGGATACACACACTGTAAAATAGTGCAGTTTTTATTTAATAAAACCATTCACGATTCTTTTTCTAGCAGCTAATAATGATGGGAATTTCTGCAAAATCTACTGCTCATTTTCGGGATTAACATCTAGTATCGAAAAGTATTTATAGAATCAACGCGAATGCTCTATAGCAGGGGTCGGCAACCTAAAGCACGCGTGCCAGATTTGGCACGCAGAAAGATTTTTAGTGGCACGCAAAAGACCTCCAAGAATATTGTTTAATGCAAGTGAAAACAACGTATGTCAGAATAATTAGTGGGTGCTGCATGGCGTGGGCCAAGTCTGTAATGTGTGGGCCAAGTCTAAACTTCCATTTACAAGACTGGGTCCAAAAGCACTTGAAGTGTTGGGCAACTGCAATGTATTTGCATTGAAACTGGGCATCAATTTCAAAACATTTAACTCTTTCCCTAATTTAAGGCAAATTAAGATAGATGAGCATTTTCAGAAGTACACTAGTTATATTAAAACAATTAACTCGATTGGTATCACTAGCATCAAATTTGGAGAATTTAATCACAGGGAGATAATTAACCCTTTTTCTTTGCATTAATATTTCTAATATGTTTCTGTTTGTTTCCTTTAAAAACATTAATGGCTTACAATTTATAGCTCTAAAATGATCAAATTACACAAGATAGTTGAAAATTATATAAATATTCTATGCTATGACTAAAGAATGTACATGTACATTTTTTATTATTACTCCCTTTATTTTAAGTTGTAATTTCTGTCTGGGTGGTTGTAATCATCGATGGTTGAAATCATCGTGCAAGAATTGGCTTCAATTTTTCTACCACTTTCCGTGGCCCAATCGAGCTGAAATTCGGACAGCAGACTTGCCCCGACTAACAATACATTCTATCAAATTTTCAGTTAAAACAAATTAATTATACTATACTTATGACAATATTCATTTCTTAAAAGGAAAGTATAAGTAAAATTTTGGTCTCACTTTAAAAATGCCTGTGCAACTTTTTATACTTTTTCGGCGCAAAGCTAGAAAAAAAAATTATGCGCTAAGATTATTTTTAGAACAATTCATACGGAGTAAGGAGATATTTTTGAGATTTGCGACAAAGATATTTTTCTGTACGTTTTATTTCCAGTAGTCAATCAATGCTTTAATTACATGATGGTAAACTTAGTTTGCAAATAAAGGGAGTATAATAAAAACTTCGTTTTATGGTTTTCTTGTTAAACATTAAAATAACTACTCAGTTTGTATAATTATTAAGTATCTCTTCCTCTAAATTGCAATACGTTCGGTTAATGTTCCCTTCGAGTTAAAATAATATGTTAGCGTACATTTTTAGATTAATCAGACTTTATATCTTTTACTAGAATAATTACTTAACAACTAAATTCAAATGTTGATAACTATTAGATAATGTGTAAGTTGAATAATAAAATTGTGTATTTGCTTTAAATGGATTTTTAAAAAAAGCCAATAATAACAAACAGGTTAATTTTGTATTAAATATAAAACGCTTTAATGATTCTCTCTATGACGCTCCTTTTCTTTTGGTCTTGGTCTTACTACGGCACTAAATAAATTGTCTTATAAAAATAATATGGTTAATCAGTTTGACTTTCACGCTGTTGGCAAGTGGAATGATTCAAAATGTAATAAATAAATTGTTGAAATGCAATTTAAATTTAAAAAAAATAGAAACAGCATAAATTGTACTTCGTGGCTTGTTATAATTATTAATTAATTTTTTTTTCCCCCGAAAAGGCCCTTTATTTTCGAAAATGGTCATAGCCTCTCCCCCTGCCCCCCCTCCCCCGGCTACACCACTGCCCCACACACCCCAAAATTATTTTTTAGTGGCATTCCCTTTCTTTAGTTGAAAATGTAAAATAAATTCATTTATTTATTCTCCTACAATTGTAAGCGCGCCAGTCCTACCAAGCTAAGCGCAACATAAAATGTATGATTTTACAGAATTCAACATGAATTTTCTGAGGTACGTGGAAGACAGGGTGATGTCACGAGAGGCCCCCACATAAATTTGGGAACAGGACCCCCACATCCGAAATACGGCCCTGTGTAATAGATAAACGTATGGATGAAACCGAGCAAATAAACTTTAAAAACATAAAAAAACTCCAAATTTTCACAGCCCCATAATATGTTGAGTGGGAGGACGGTGGCCGTGCGGCAGCGCGTTCGGCTGGCGTACCGAAAGACACGGGTTTGAATCCTGGTGCAGACTAGGATTTTTTCCCGGGTCTGTAGGGTGCCCCTGAGTCTACCCAGCTCTGATGGGTACATGACCTTAGTTGGGGTAAAATAAAGGCGGATGGGCATAGTGCTGGCCACACAATCACCTAGTATGCTAGGTGAACGCTGCTTAACCGGACCTATGGATCGATTCGGTCCGACGGGCACTTAACTTTACTATATGTTGAGTCTAAGGTCATATCTACCAAATCTGTGAAAGTGGTCCGTAGTTATAGTAACAACATCCTAAAAGTGTAGGCGACCTATTAAAAACCAATAAGCAAAAAAAAAGAGTTTATAGAATGCGTTTAATTTAAATCTAGGAGAGAGATATAGGCTTTGATTAGAGCAAAGTATTACAGGGATGTTTATCTAGCCAGACTTGGCCCACAAAATACAGTCTTGGCCCACACAACACAGCCTTGGCCCACACAACCCAGACTTGGCCCACAAAATACAGTCTTGGCCCACAAAATACAGTCTTGGCCCACGCAACACAGCCTTGGCCCACACAACCCCGACTTTGCCCACAAAATACAGTCTTGGCCCACAAAATAGTCTTGGCCTACGCAACACAGCCTTGGCCCACACAACCCAGACTTGGCCCACACAACCCAGATTGGCCCACAAAATACATTCTTGGCCCACGCAACACAGACTTGGACCACAAAATACAGTCTTGGCCCACAAAATACAGTCTTGGCCCACAAAATACAGTCTTGGCCCACGCAACACAGCCTTGGCCCACACAACCCAGACTTGGCCCACAAAATACAGTCTTGGCCCCAAAAAAGTCTTGGCCTACGCAACACAGCCTTGGCCCACACAACCCAGACTTGGCACACACAACCCAGACTTGGCCCACAAAATACATTCTTGGCCCACGCAACACAGACTTGGACCACAAGATACAGTCTTGGCCCACAAAATACAGTCTTGGCCCGCACAATACAGTCTTAGCCCACACAATAGCCTACAGACTAAGCCCACTCAATACAAACTTGGCCCGCACAATACAGTCTTGGCCCACACAATAGCCGACAGTCTTGGCCCACGCAACACAGACTTGGCCCACACAATACAGACTTGAGCCAGACAATACAGACTTGGCCCACACAACATAGACTTGGCCTACACAATATAGACTTGGCCCACACAATAAAGACTTGGCCCAAACAATAAAAACTTAACCCACACAATACAGTCTTGGCCCACGCAATATAGACTTGGCGCACACAATATAAACTTGGCCCACACAATATAGACTTGGTCCACACAATACCGTCTTGGCCTACGCAATATAGACTTGGTCCACACAATAAAGTCTTGGCCCACACAAAATAGACTTGGCCCACACATTACAGACTTGGCCCACACAATACAAACTTGTCCCACACAATACAGTCTTAGCCCACGCAATATAGACTTGGCCCACACAATATAGACTTGGCCCACACAATATAGACTTGGCGCACACAATATAGACTTGGCGCACACAATATAGACTTGGCCCACACAATATAGACTTGGCCCACACAATATAGACTTGGCGCACACAATATAGACTTGCCCACACAATATAGACTTGGCCCACACAATACAGTCTTGGCCCACGCAATATAGACTTGGCGCACACAATATAAACTTGGCCCACACAATATAGACTTGGCCCACACAATACCGTCTTGGCCTACGCAATATAGACTTGGCCTACACAATAAAGTCTTGGCCCACACAATACAGACTTGGCCCACACATTACAGACTTGGCCCACACAATATAGACTTGGCGCACACAATATAGACTTGGCCCACACAATATAGACTTGGCGCACACAATATAGACTTGCCCACACAATATAGACTTGGCCCACACAATACCGTCTTCATTTATATTTCAATCTCTCTTCTCCCAGTCTCACTTTCTCCCCATCACCGTAATGTCTAATTTTCACATTTCTTAATGAATCTATTAGCCTATGTTACGACCAATGAATATATAAGCCTATTTACGACCAATGAATATATAAGCCTATGTTACGACCAATGAATCTATGAGCCTATGTTACGACCAATGAATATATAAGCCTATGTTACGACCAATGAATATATAAGCCTATGTTACGACCAATGAATCTATAAGCCTATGTTACGACCAATGAATCTATAAGCCTATGTTACAACCAATGAATCTATAAGCCTATGTTACGACCAATGAATATATAAGCCTTTGTTACGACCAATGAATCTATAAGCCTAAGTTACGACCAATGAATCTATAAGCCTATGTTAGGACCAATAAATATATAAGCCTATGTTACGACCAATGAATATATAAGTCTATGTTACCACCAATGAATTTATAAGCTTATGTTACTACCAATGAATCTATAAGCTTATGTTACTACCAATGAATATATAAGCCTATGTTACTACCAATGAATCTATAAGCCTATATTACTACCAATGAATCTATAAGCCTATGTTACTACCAATGAATCTATAAGCCTATGTTACTACCAATGAATTTAAAAGCCTATGTTACAACCAATGAATCTATAAGCTTATGTTACTACCAATGAATATATAACCCTTTGTTACAACCAATGAATTTATAAGCTTATGTTACTACCAATGAATATATAAGCCTATGTTACTACCAATGAATCTATAAGCTTATGTTACTACCAATGAATCTATAAGCTTATGTTACTACCAATGAATATATAAGCCTATGTTACTATTAATGAATCTATAAGCTTATGTTACTACCAATGAATATATAAGCCTATGTTACAACCAATGAATTTATAAGCTTATTTTACTACCAATGAATTTATAAGCTTATGTTACTACCAATGAATCTATAAGCCTATGTTACTACCAATGAATCTATAAGCCTATGTTACTACCAATGAATCTATAAGCTTATGTTACAACCAATGAATTTATAAGCTTATGTTACTACCAATGAATCTATAAGCTTTTGTTACTTCCAATGAATCTATTAGCCTATGTTACTACCAATGAATCTATAAGCTTATGTTACTACCAATG
This sequence comes from Anisus vortex, assembly GCA_949126835.1. Classification (NCBI taxonomy): domain Eukaryota; kingdom Metazoa; phylum Mollusca; class Gastropoda; family Planorbidae; genus Anisus; species Anisus vortex. The sequence goes on along the minus strand of OX421492.1, from coordinate 41,980,760 downwards.
AATCTATAAGCTTATGTTACTACCAATGAATCTATAAGCCTATGTTACAACCAATGAATTTATAAGCTTATGTTACTACCAATGAATCTATTAGCCTATGTTACTACCAATGAATCTATAAGTCTATGTTACTACCAATGAATCTATAAGCTTATGTTACTACCAATGAATCTATAAGCCTATATTACTACCAATGAATCTATAAGCCTATGTTACTACCAATGAATCTATAAGCCTATGTTACTACCAATGAATATATAGAAGCCTATGTTACGACCAAAATGGACCAAAGTGATAAATATGTAGAAAATGTCCCATTTCGCTTTTAAGTGACAGGTCAATATCAATTTTTTCTTTTTTTTTTCCGGATTTCTTCTGTGCCTAGGGATTATGTTCCTAAATTGTAGAAAGCGCCCTTGATTCAAGACAACTGCAAGAGAGCTTCTTGGACACCGCTACCAGTGCCAACATCTGGCATCCACATTGCGTAATGTAGGCCCCTATCTCCAAATTTCTTTTCTTTTTAACGTTATAAAAGAAACAGCACCATTACAAAAAACTCTTAACAGTAGAAACTCACTTGTCTGCATTAGGGAAAGAAAAGACATTTAACTAGAACATTCACGAGTATAGGCCTAAGTTTGAGAGACTGTTAGATCCCTTAATAGATTATAAAGGGATCAATTTAAATATGATCCAACATAGTTTTTTTTTTTTGGTCCGAATTTATAAGCCTCTAAAAAAACGGACGAGCCAAAGGCTCTATGTAATATACTACGGTTTCCTCAGTCCACCTTATAATTCAAATGCGAATTCCTCTAGGATCATTATCGTGGTGGCCCTCCCGTAGGCCTATAGGCCCTACCTGCAATGTGACCCGGTAACACAAATTCTTTACTATAGGTACAGGCATTGCCTTTACAAGCTTATGTAGCGCCCCAGGGCAAAAGTTTCAGCGCCGCCCCCTTGCATACTGTAACTGCTTGTTTAGTGCTATATTTGCTATATTTAGACTACATTAGCCGCCTCCCTGGAAGTGTCGCCCTGGGGCATATGCCCCCTTCCCTATGTGAGGGCACTGGGTACAGGCATCCAGACACGCGGTTAGTTCGTGAGACGGGATTGCTGCGTCCATTGTTTACACCCGGCAGTTCCATGGGCCTCGGACCCGCAAAGGGAGCTTTACCCCGCGTTTGCCCGCCGGTCTAATCTTAATGATCGTATCGGCGGTTACTTCGCCAGTCTTTGAGGCCCTTGTGTACAGAGGTGTTTTTTGGGTCCAGAAGTTTTAAGTCGATAACTTTGGTCCTAATAGGAAATACTTGTGATGCAATTTTTTTACTCCATAAGAAAAAGAGTAAGCTTGATTCCTTTTTGCCTGTTTTTTTCCCTTTGATTTTTGACTACGTCATAATAATACAAGAATTTAGTCACACCTTTTTCTTTTCTCAAAAATTGTTTATAAAGAAATGTGATATGTCAGCAATCATTTGTATTGACTGTTTAATGAAGACCTTTTGCATGTAACTGTTTCTTTTAAGTATTGACAAATCGGATTGCAAACGGCTTGCCACTGCGGCCTCATACAAAAACTTCATCTTAAGTTATTCATGTGTTAAAAGCTTATGGTGAAACTGAACCTTTTAAAAAAAAAAATACAATTAATAGTAATAAAAGAGGATGATGACTTAGAAAAATAACGCAAAAAATTATTTATTTCTTAAGATTAAGACTATAACCATATTTGTTTACATATTATTAATATTATGTGGTTGTGTTTTCAGTCGCTTCGTTTTGTAATTTAAACTAACATTATTCACTTTCCGGTAAATTACTTTAAAATGTTTATGTTCATAAACTATTTAAAAAAAATACAAAAACACATCGCAACAAAATTTATTAATTAATTTATAAGTATAAAACAACTTTTATAATGCACCAATGACTTAACATAAATATGGAATACTGGGTCAAATAATAATTAATCGATTGAATCTCAACAATGTGCCACAAACAAACTTTTAGAAGAAAGACTAAAGGGGTAAGGGGGATTACTGTTGAAATTATAAAGTTTTATAAATTAGGTCCCTTGATTACAAACTTGAAGGAATACAACCAGTGAATACAACTAAGAGGGTAAGGGAGACTACTGATGTAATTTATACATTTATAAATTAGGTCCCCTGATTTTCTTGTAGTTTTTTAGTTACTCATTGTATTTTCTTTAATGATTTATATGAGCTAAATAAACGGGTCAATATTTCAAATAAAACAAGGGAGGCTAAACATGTTGAGCTTGTCTGAAAATTAAAAAAAATATCTTTATAATGTCATTTAAAAAATAAATTGCTTGAATGATTTCATAAAGAGGTGTAGAATATATTACCATTTCTTTTATGTCAATGTAATAAACACGAATAGTTTTTACATTAGAGAGACCCAGTTTATTGACTTAAGTAAAAAAATAATTTCAGTTTCCCATATATTGTTTTATTATAAAATTATTTTGAGCATTATTGTTTATGCAGGTGGCCTACTATTCCTATTATTATATCTATTTTGTACATAGTCCTACACTGTCTATTACTTTATGTATATATTACAAACAAATTAAATGATGTTTTTAACAAATGAATATGTGTTAGTTTAATCATAATGACAGAATTTAGATCAAAACATAGCTGTAATACTACGGGTCCTCAGATTGTCTTTACTGATGTTACACAATTAAATCTTGAAAATAAAACATAATAATTGAAGGATGTCTCTACAGAAGAGCTGGATTGTACTCAGCATACACTGTAAGATGTAGTCTTGCTAGTAATATTTTAAGATAAGATAAGATAAGATTGCTTTATTGATCCAAATGAATGGAAAATTGACTTGATTACATAAATTCCGTCTTTCAGCATAGCTAAACCTTACTGTTGTCCCTTACAAGAAACAATATCATTATACATAGCAATATTAGTTAAGCCTGGTCTTGCATTTTGATAAGAGTCTTGATAAGTGAAGTTGTTGGTTTTCCCTATTACTTCAGGCAACCTTTTCTATGCCTGAATGCCACATTAAATGAAAGAAAGCTTACATGATTCAGTCTTAGCATTGGGAAATTTAAAGTGATTTTGTCTCATTGCTTTTTATTTTATAAGTTGAAATAGTAATCATTTAATAGTTTACATACTACTTTTTTCTATGTGCTTTTAATTATCATTGTTAAAATCTAATTACATTTAGTGGTTTACTTTTAGTTAGATCTGATTTATTTTGTACTTGTAATGAATATGAAGTAAAATGGGTTCCAGACAAAAGATGCAGAATATGGTACAAATCTAATATTAGTTACAATTAGTTAATAAAAATGTCTTTGCTTTACCTGTCTATAGTTTGTGTACATTACGTACATTGTTGTAATCAATAAAGTAAAAAAATTAAACATTTCTAAAAAATAGACCAAATAAAAAACAATGTGAAATAAATATATGTTTAATAATAAAAACTGAATGTCATTAAAAAAAATGATAATGTTAATAATTACATCTTTAGTATTGGGTGCCACTGTTATCTAGAATACAATTTGTTTTTTCTCATTGACACATACACTCTAGCTGAAATATAATAGCAATATATTAAACAAGAGTATGAAATTAGTCACATGAAATTAGTCACATGAAATGAGTCATAAGAAAAGACTCACATGAAATGAGTCATAAGAAAAGAGCCACATGAAATGAGTAGAAAAAAAATATTATCAAAAGAAAACATTATGCTTGTAGAGTCTTTGAGAACTACCTTTATTTACATTTGCAATGAATATTTTGTTAGGATTAGTGTAAATATGGCAACATTATGCTAATGCTGCAAAAGAAAACAGCAGAAAAACATTGGACATCTTTAATACTACACATTGTTATGTGTGCTTAAGTTCCTCGGTTAACAACTTGCTTTACTTTTGATGCCATGCATATCTCAGACCCTCAAGGTTTAATTAAACCCCACTGAATCAGACCTAGTCAATATAAATATTATATAAATATATTGCCATTAGTATAAAGTAAGGACATATTATTCAATTTCAAAAAGCATTTTAACTTTTTCTTGTGATGCAAAGAGAAAATATTTCAAGACAGAATCTGAGAAAATTTCATCTATAATTTTAAAAAATTCATTAAGTTTTTATCATAGTATATAAGGTGAAAAAACTATTTTAAATACTAATGTTACAGTAACAAATAATTATTGTTCTTCAATTACATTAAGACATAAAAACACAAATCATTACAAAGTTTTAGAGTGAAATTTTAAAATGTCAGTATCCAATAAAGTCAAGTTGTAAGGTCTAGCATGGTGCATTAGTAGCAAATGTACAGAAATTTAAATATACAATCAGCCAAAGCTGTCATGTTTTGTTTCTTTGTAAATGGTAATGCTTTGCCGAGATATTAGTACACAATCACAATGTAATCTTAAGCCTCTCAAAGCCATTGGAAGAAAATACGCACAATTAAAAACAACACTAATATTGACTATAGCTCTGCCTCTTAAAAAACAAACAAAAAAATCTACAATTGTACTTGGTATAAAAGACTATAATTCATAAAAAAACTTATACTACAAAACATTAACACCTTTAATTTAATAAATTTCATCAGATACAAAAACTATTTAAAAAAATCAATGTGCCCCATGTTGATTAAAAATACACACAAAAAGAATCAACCATAAAGCTACATTGATATTATCTATAAGTACTGAAATTATTTATAAAAAAAAATAATTTGGACCATTTATTTTTTTTTAAATTGTACTGAGAGTTACAAATAATTCATTGATCCAGATGCAGTAAGCTTTGAATATGAAAAATCAAATTTAGTGGAGAAGAAAAATAAAAACTATTAAAATGACAGAAGTGCTAAGAATTTGATTTGAAGTAAAATGTCTAAACTGGTAGCAGATTTAATTGTATTATTGTATACAAAAAATTCAAAAAGAACTAGATATTGATAGATAGAACAAAGTATTTTAGACATATGTGATGGATGTGTCCATTACATGCTAGATATATGTGATGGATGTGTCCATTACATGCTAGATATATGTGATGGATGTGTCCATTACATGCTAGATATATGTGATGGATGTGTCCATTACATGCTAGATATATGTGATGGATGCGTCCATTACATGCTAGATATATGTGATGGATGTGTCCATTACATGCTAGATATATGTGATGGATGTGTCCATTACATGCTAGATATAAACTAAGACAATATGAATCCTACTGTGGCTGAATACATTCTGACCACAACAACCTATAGAGCTAATTTACTGTAACAACCTAGTCAAAAAATAATACTGAGATAAAAAAAACAACAACTTTGAAATAAACAACAGTAGTGAGGCTTGTGTTACAGTTTGATTTCATTGCTTCACTTACATCTCTTCAATTGTAGCATTTTGGATTGAGTTGACAAGTGTGTTAAATCATTATTGTGCTGAAAGTTTGCAGTTTTAGAGCCTAGATGTGCTGAATGATGCAAAATTTACAAAGATGCATATTGCTTGAAGTAAAAAAATATTAATGCAACTGAAAAACATCCATTTATGATTTTATAAGAGGGATAGATAATTCAGATCCACTTCTGCCCAGCCAGTAGTATAAGCAACTGTGTTACAAAATATAAACAAATGACAGAAGATGTAAAAAAAAACTTTTTCCTGAAACCCTGAGATTAAACTTTCATGAGCATAAATGTTTTGTGCTAGTACACTTGGTTAAGTTTATTCAAGAAAGTAGAAATAATTATATTAATACATATTAAATTCTACAACAATTGAAATTGCATTTACTAGTGGACTTGAATATGTAACTCTTTGGTCCTATGCCTTTCAGAAACTATTTTCCTTATTGGGGAAGGGCGGTAAGCAATTCAACATGATGTTTACAAAATTCTATCAAGTTATTTTGTTTCAAACATTGGCAAAAAAATTCTAAAAAGAGAATTCTAAGTTATGAGATTCAATGTGGATTTATTACTTCAGACCTGCAGTATTCTTTTAGAGTTCATTCGCTGCTTAATATGACAGATTGGTCAAAGCCATAAGGACACTCCACAAAAGCCTGGGCCAGTTCCCATACTGAAATTTGCCATCAAACTTTTAAAGCAACGATTGGCCTAAGGTTACAATAAAGTTACAATTAGGTATTTAACTGAATGACTGTCCAGTCAACCAGTGGCATGGGTTCTAACTATGTTAAATGCCTCTAGTGCCAGTTTTGGGAAGGACTTACCAAAAACATCCACATGTTTAGGCACTTTACAGCCACCAAGAAACTTCCTTACATCTAAGCACATATTGCAACCAAGAAGCTATGTGCTTCAGAAAGGCACAAGGCATATCTTATGATTTGGTCTCTGCACTACCAGGCAACAGTGCAGGTATACCAGGCAGGCCCCTCTTGTTAATAATTGAACCATATCCTGGTGTATGCGCAAACGCTGCTATGTTAGGGAGAAGCAAAGGGACCACCCAACATTTGACATGCCCAGTAGACAGTAGACTATTAGTAGACTTGCCTAAAAAATCAGGCAAAGCCTCCAACCCCTCTTGAAAGCTGGGACCAAAGAGCGGCAAAGCTTATTCTGGTTGACTTCTGGGCTGGTGAAAAACAGCAGACCTTTCTTTCCATTATGCTTTTTTATTTGTAAAAATGTCTAGAATTTAGAGCGAGTGATGTTCATATTACTTCCTGCAACTTGCTACCGTAATCTGAGCAAATGCAAGCATGCAATTCTTTCAGTCTTTTCAAAATGTGAAATGTGTTGTATGTATACAAAAAGTCACAGTAAACTAATAACCTAAACACAACAAATGTAGCTAAAGCATTTCTTAAAGATACATGAATACAAGGACTAAATTATTGCACATGAAGAAATACAACACAGGGTTATGGTACATGTAATTACATTTATACAGCAATGTATATATTATATGCCATAGATTATAGGATGGATACAATTCCTTGCACCTTCTTAATATCATCATTCCCATGATCAACAACATTATCCGAACATTAATTATAATAGACAATATAGAAATATTTCTTCCAAGAAATTATCTGCTTTACAGAAACAGTTTGGAAACTCAAAATGATTGCCAAACAATAAACCATATAAAAATATCCACAGTAAACTATGTTTCTAAGCCATTCATTCAACTCATGAACAAAAGAGAAACTATATGTTTACATTTCAATTGGAAATTTAACAAGCAAATTATTTTCTTAATATTTATTAATAACATGTATGATTTTGTTTTTTGGAAGAGTGAAAAACAAGGGGGAGAACTGTGTATTTGTCTGACATCCCTATGTTTGCTAGTGTGATAATTGAATGGAGACTGTATCTAATGACAAAATAAATACTCAAACCACAGGCATCTTTACTGGCCAGAGCAACCTCATTCACATGTTAAATAAATATTTTGAGCTCATGTGAAACAAACAGGCTAATGTTCTTAAAATGAGGAAGTATGAAGGAAGTATTCTTCTATGCAGGAGAAGGGTGACTTACAAGTCCAAAATTACAGAATGATAGATGAATCAAGCAAGATTCATAGAATTAGAACCACATACTTTAAATAAAGGGTAAATAAAGTGCCTTGAGTAGTGCTGCGGCTAAAGAGTTTGATATCTATTCAAGTACCACACTATTTCAATACTATTTTAACCCTTCCAGCACCGGTACAATGAGTGTAGATTACCTCCTACAAGGGTATCCAATTTTAGTTACAAATAAAGAAGCACAGTGTTAATTCAATAAAGCAACTAAATTGGCTAATTACTGAGTTTTTGTGAAAAACTGTAATTATCATCAAACACATGGCATAATAATGTGGAAAATAATGCCTGCCACTCAGGTATTGATGGTCGAATGGTGAATATGCTATAAATAGTGAACATTGGCGTGGTAATGGAAGGGTTAATATTGTACTGAGACAGTAATACTTTGTTTCAATACTATTTTACTATTTTATTGAGACAGATTGGATGAGTCCAACAATGACATTAATGAGCTGCTGAATCAGCAATTAAACAAGGAATTCATTCATCAATGGCTGTCAATAGACAAACTTCACAGTCAGAAGCATCACCAAGATATTGTTAGTTCATAGCAGATAGTCCAGTGAAATAAACACACGGTTTTGATTAACTCATTGTCATAAAAAAAAACACTAATACAGCTTTAGTACACAATATCAGATAGAAAGCTATGACTAAGTTCAAAGTTTTGCACCAAAAAAAAAAAAAAAAAAAAAAAAAAAAAAAAAAAAAAAAAAAAAAAAAAAAAACAATAACATGAATTTTTTTTTTCTTAAAACTCAAACCAATCATAACCACTGCCAAATAAAAACCACACAAAGAATGAGTACACATTGTTTAAAGTACAGTAATGATCTAAAATTATGCTGAATTATAAAATTATGCCAATGTGTAAATTTACAAAAACAGGAGGTAGGAACATTTAAATATAGTTAGACTAAATGAAGATGCAGTTATAGATTTGGTAGATAGATAGATTAATTAGACCAGCTAAAGATACAGTCATATCAACATAGTTTAAATAGTTTTTTTTCTTCACAGTTACAAAAACTGCTCTAAACCTGCTTACATATTCATTCATATTTTGTTAAAGTACTAGACTACATACTAATGTATGTATTCTTGAAATATTATTTTCCAAATTGTCTAAAAGAAATTTATATCACAAGAATTTGGATTTCATTCTATGTACACAGAGAAAAGAGTAAAAGTTAGACAGTGTTTTAGAGAGTAGGAAAAGAAACTGTGTTTAAGAGTATTCAGTAATGTAATGTCTTCCCTCATACAGAAGTTTCTCTGAAAACACGTGTAGAGCTTTCACCTTGTCGAATGTGGATGTAGCGGGTGGTGTCCACTTCAGATATTTTCACCTGTGTGCTGGGAATGATGATATCACTTGTGCCTGGCAGGGCAGATAACTCCGCCTTTGGAGTTGGTGCTGCAATAGAAAATTGGTTTCAAGTTGCGAGTAGATCTTTTTATTTCATTATAAAAGTTCACGAAGAAACATTTCAATTTTTGTACACTTGCAAAACTAAATTAATTCTTAGATTCTATTATTTTTATGTCTACTAGTTATTGCAAATAATTGCAAGTACAAAACAATGTTCAATAATTTAGATAGTCATAATTAACTATGAATGCCAACTCATTTAAATATAGATTTCCTAAATAATACAAGAAATTTACCTTCAAGATTAAAATATTACGATTTATATATAGCTAAGTATGCATAAGTTGAGTTATTTACTCCTAATGTTCATATAAAGAAAATGAAATTTGCAATACAATAGTAACCATTAATTAAAAGAAGAAAGTGAAAAATTTTTTTTTTATAAATCTACAAGAAATGGTCCAGATGTTGCGAGCACCATTTTATGTGTACAAAATTCAAAATTCTTCAACTTGAAGAAAAAATAATATAGACTATATCTGGAGATAGAACTATATTAAGCATGTATGTACACGCTAATGTTATCTAGTACTGATCAAGTATCAAGCGATAATCAAACCTAACTGAAATTCTATCAATAATAAATACTGAAATTATTTTTTTTACTTAACGATGTTAAAGTATTTAGTTATTACTTAAACATATTTTTTTTTAAAATAAGAGCATTTTTTTTTTATTGAAGAAGAGTTAAACAAACTGCAAAAGTTTCGATGGAAATTTAGACAAGAATAAATGAGTTGTTCTTGTACCTATTTTACTTCAAGACTGTCGGGACAAACAAAAACTATGAAAACCAGTTAACAATATTTTCAACAGTAAATAAAAAGGTTTGTTTGATCAAATAATTACAGACTATGTCACACTGCACTCTGCTAACCAATCAAAACTAAAATTTTTAAAAGTGCAAACAAGTTTAATAATCTATAAACAGAAAATGTTCAGAGCAGCAGAAACATGCACACACAATATCTAATCAATTGTGACAACTAGCCTATGTAACAACTAGCCCTTGTGACAACTAGCCCATGTAACAACTAGCCCATGTGACGCTTAGCCCATGTGACAACTAGCCCATTTGACGCTTAGCCCATGTGACAACTAGCCTGTGACAACTAGCCCATGTGACAACTAGCCCATGTAACAACTAGCCCATGTAACAACTAGCCCATGTGACAACTAGCCCATTTAAAGCTTAGCCCATGAGCTGCCTAGCCCGTATGAAACCTAGCCCCATGACATCTAGTACTTGTGGTGCCTAGCCTTGCAATGTCAAGCCCACATGAAGCTTAATCCACACAACAACTGGTGCGCGTAACATCTAATTCATATTATTCTATCTATTACACAGGACAACTAGTCAAGAGAATGTCTAGTCCACATAAGACCGAGTCCACAGATGTCTAGTTCACACAATGCTTTCTAATTGAAATGGCTCTAGTCTGAAGGGATGGCTATATGAAAAGAATTGACATCTACAAAACTTAACACACTAAGCTGTTTAGATACAAAATGAAATTCAAATTCCAGATTGTTTGTTTTATAGGCAATTACAATCAGGCAATGGTATACATCTGGGATTTTGTGACCAGCACAATGTCCAGCAGCCTCTACTTCCCACCATCTGAAGCCAGCTGCCCATCACTAGTTCAGTATCATGATGCTTTAATAAATAACATCATTGAATTATCTAGAAATACTCGTTGTTAGTAGGTTTTTGCTTATACCTTCAGTTATACTTTAAATAAATCATATTACGAAAAAAAATAATTAAAGGCACAAATCAAAACATATAAAATGTTACAATAAGCTCTGAAATTTAATTGGACCTTTTAGTGTAAAAATGGAGGGGAGGGGGGGGGGGGAAGGGGGGGGGAGAAGTAGGCATACAAAAGTAGCATTCAATTATTTTTTGTATAACTATTTTACTAACATCAGTTACAGAGACAAATTAACACACTAATAAGTACTGAAAGCAAAAATTATATTAAACAACAACTAAAATGAAAAAAAAAACAATAATTAAAATAAAAGAGTGTGCACATAGAAGCTGTGAAATAAAATGAGTGTGAAATACTTCCATGTATCCCAACACCTGTAGGAATTATCAGATAACTTAAGCTGCAGAGTATTCATTTATAGTGATTCAGAAAAATATCTACCGGTAACTAAACTTCATTAAGTAATAATTTTATTACCCAGATTTTTTATTATGCCTCATATATATTTATAAACTAATTGTACAGCAAAATATTAGAGAAAACTAAAATTTGTAAAAAGCAAATTATTTCCTAAAATTTAACTTTTTTCAAAAAGTGTTGTAGTCCTATAATGAATGACCTAAATTTTAGACTTGAAACTCTAGGCCAGTTACTATTTTTTTAATATATACTATTTTTAAGTATGTTTTTCTTTTTTGTTAAACTTACTAAAAAAAACTGAAAAGGCAGTTCTGCATGAAGCCTAAAACAAAACACAGCCACAACATCCAGCAAGAAAGGCAGAAGATGCTTGATCATTCTTCCCACTCTGCTGCTGCTCCCCACCAGGCTGGTTGCTAGGCAACGGGACAGAGCTGGCAGCAGGGGCAGATGACTCCACATGCACACAACCATCATGCTGAGCAAGCGGTACAACACTTTTTGTTTCGCCTCCGTCATTCCCACAACCTCTGGAGCTCTGCATAGCCGGAGCACTGCCCAACACAGCTACCTCTACAGCTCTATGACCAAGAACCTTGGCATCGGCACGGTAGCCAGACTGCCCCCCATCTTCTACCTGAAGACTTCTGACAACTCTGTCATTTTCATTGTGGTCCACCGAAGCGCTATTCAGATTAATGTTATCAAACTCCCCTTCACCTAAACTTCTCAATTCAGAGTCATCCGATGGATAATCCTCGGATGATGAACTATGATGTCTGTCAACCTCTCGACGCGGCCACTGCTTGAGGACCTTTTCCATCCTCCTAACATTGTTAACTATATCCTGGAAGGATCTTTTTCTTTCTAAAGAGTTCACACTCAATCGACCGCTATCTTTGTTAGCTCTGTTTTTTATGCTTTCTCTAAACTCTTCAATCAAATTCTGCTCTTGCTCAAATACAGCATAGTCATGAATATTGATTGCATTCATATCTAAAGCTTCCACCATTTCCCCATTAATGGACAAAGTGCGTGGTCGCAGTGACCCAGAGGTTGTGGGAGACGCTAGCACTGCTTGGCCTTTACCTTTGCCAGGTTTCATGTGAAATAATAAATAGACAGGCTGCAAAAAGAAGAGTATGAAAATGTTAATTCAGAAGGGAATGTTTTTAAATTGCACATCCAATCTGAAAACAAATATTTTTTTTAAATGGTAAATCAGATTGCAATTAATTATTGGTGCAGTCACCTCATAGAAAAAAAAATGTACGGTTACAATGGGAAGCACAGTAAATAAAATATAGGAATTAAAAACTAACTTTAAGTATCACATAGAAAAATGTAACTGACCAACCTTATGATCTCCCATACATGAATCTTTTCCTATCACGTCATACAAAATAGGATGGGACAAGTCCTAAAATAGGCAAGGGTTAGTGTATATATTTACAATGAGCTCATCAAGATTTAGTAAAATACATTGACTAAAAAATCATTTAAAAAAATGAAAACAAGTCTTATTGTTTTTTAAATACAACTACACAATTTTTTTAACTACACAATTAAAGACCTCACACACAGTCATTTCAAAATTTATTTTCTTTACTGGGTACTTCATTATTCACAAAAAAAAACAATGGCTATTTGGAAATATTTAACAGACCTATACAAATTTCTTTGGGTAAGCATTATTTATAATCAATACAAAAATTACGGCTTAGGCTGGCGCTATGCTTTGGCAAAACAAAATTGGTCCAAAAGTTCTAAATAAAAGGGTGTGGGGGTCTGAAAAACTAAGATCTTTGTCGATTTCAATTTACATTATATAAAAATAGTATATTTACACCTACAAAACTTTTCTTAATGTAAAATGTAAGCCTAAGCAATAGTCTAGTTATTCTAGTTTATAACAACCACCGATACTGGTGAAAGTTGCAAATTAAAGACAGAGTAGTGATGTTTTTCAAACTTTTTCAAAACTATGTTGAATGTGTATGCAAATATATATGGTAAGTGGCTAAAATATAATTAATTAAAATTATATTATAGTTATAACAATTTAGGGACACATTTGTATACCTCTAGCATTCAAGATAGGCTGGAGCATTAGACAAGGACATCGTGATTCAGGAATTGGTGAGTGCATTGTTACAAATCTATTCATACAAAGACAATTTCTAATTTTTACCCAAGTTTTTTTGCTATAGATATTAAGCTTGTCCAATTACTCGACAATTAAACTAAACTGTATGCAGTCAGATGTGCCAGCGGGTGGACAATTGAAAGAGGACTAAAAATTAATGTGCATAAAATGCTGTGTATGTCAGCTGATGAAACAGTGTGTGTGGGTAGATGTGTGTGTGGGTTGCAGTGTGTGTGGGTCGCAGTGTGTGTGGGTAAGTGTGTGTTCAAATAACACTGACATGCACTCATGTCCAAACAAAGATGGTACAGACATGTTTATAAAACACACAATTTCAACATATCTCAATGTTTGAAAACTTGTTTCTGTACCAATGTCCCATTAGATCTGCTAACTGCAAGCTAATAATAAAGTGAGCCATTCCAAGTAACATACAACAGAATAGATTGAGTTAGGAGGTAAATAGGATAGTCACCTGAACTATGATATCCTTGGCAGAATGGGTTAACAAAACTCTGTCACACCAAGATGGAACTCTAGTCTTCATGTAGGAAATGCCATCTTTGACATTTTCACAAAATGGATAACTATAAAAAAGTATTAAAAAATTTGTTTAATAACAGCAATTAAATAAAGACTTACTAATGAAATTACAAAGAGAAAACTAATGTACTTTACTACGATTGAGTTGCAAAAATGATATGACAAAGAACTATTATATTAAGTACATTATAAATGCAATAAAAGATATATAGAGTACATGATAGTAATTCTGTATTTTTATACAATCATAATTTAAATATATTTATTACAGAAAGACCAATCCCACAGTTTCATAGAAGAGTTGATAGATTGTTCTATTCACCTTGGTGGGAAAGTAATTTCAAATTCCATCAATTGCTCTCTGTAGGCAGAAAACTCTGTATCATACTGGTGGAGCTGAGATACCAGAAACATCATGTTTTACTATACACAAGCTATTTATATTACTACTAGGAGTTATGCCCCGTCAATAAAAACTGTAGTGGGAACGTTTCTTTCAGTATTTAGTTTTTGTTATTTTTTATTGTTTACGGTCGTCTGGCACTGGAATATGCATATATGAATTGTTGCTGTCAAGGTTATGACTTCTTATCCATAAAATAAACAAACAATACTAATCAAAGGAAAAAAAAAAAATACCAAACAAAAAAAAAGTAATTAATAAAAAAATGTAGACAGCAATATTTTGCCTTACGGGAAAACCCAATCCCAAAACACACTTAATTTGAAAGCATTTCAAAGGGGGATCATTCTGAAATGGCGTACAGTTGGGAACTTTAACATTTGGTGATTATCAATAGGTCTAAGTTTATTTTAAAAATTAAATTAACGAATTAAGCAATATTGTTTATATAATAAAAATATTTTTTTTGGAGGACGTTTCCAATTTATACATTTAACTTTTGACCGGATTAGTCAAACGCTTAGGAGCCTATAGTGCACAAACATATAAATACACAAACTCACGCTAATTATGTATATTGATGATATTATACAAGGGTTCTTTTTTAAAGTCACAGATTATTCACAAATTTCCCCTAACTTAAAAAAAATGTCAATGCACACATTTTTAGTGACGTGTGTTATTTCTTAAATCTTACTGGCATTAATTTAAGAAAAAATCAAACATGATGAGAGTAAAGAAATACTAAACTTAACTACATGGTTTGGCATTTTTTCTATAAATTTAAAATATGTATATTAGCCAAATTCTCCAAAGGTTCTGAAACCTTTGTCAGTTTTCACAAACTTTCCCAACCCCTATGAGTCCCTATATACTATATCTGGGACAAGGTGGCCAAGCGGTAGCTGCCTGGCATACCAAAGGTCCTGTGTTCCTGGATTGGTCCCTAGTGTCCCTGAGTCTAACTAGTTTTGAGGGGTAGCTGACATTAGTTAGGGAAAAGTAAAGACTGCAGGGCATTGTGCTGACCACATATGCTTTTAGTATGTCATGGCCACAGAAACTTGAGAACGCTGCTTCACAGGCCCTATAGATGCAATTGGTCAGACAAAAATACTTTTACTATGAACTCTTTATACTAACCAATGTCGCAGAGATTATTAGCAGCATGTGTTGCTTAAATGCTAAGTAGTTGTAGTACTCTACTGCACTGGCATAGTAAACTTGAAACCAAAGCATACATTACTTTATATTAAAGTATTTGTGTCACTTAACAAAGAATAATTTATTTAACATTGAAACAATGTAAGTAATAGTTAACTTCCTATCATTATATTTGAACATTTGAAATTTTTAAAAAAGTCTCACCCATTTGTTCATAGTTGTGAAAAGGTCTGTGTGCTTCTCAAAATAATCAAAGCTTTTACTGCCAATTGTCAATAGAACCTGAAAATATATAGTCTTCAGGTAAAATCTTGTTTTCTTGAATGTGTGAAGTATTCCATTAAAATCAATATTGGCCTTCTTACATGGACATATGCCTATAATTTATGCATTTATATTTAATGCTTAATAAGTACATTAGATGTACATTTATACTAGCCCAAAATTATACTTGTTTTTACCAGACATATTTATTCACAACAACATAAAATCTTGCCTTATATTTATACATATAATATACAATTTGCAATAAGGTTTTGTAGCTATTGTAAATGTTAGCACTCAGCACAGTTAGAATAAAAAATCTAGAACCTGTTTTTCTTATTTGTATATCTGCCCTGCATACACATTTACTAGAAAATGTTTATGTTGTGGGTTAGTGTGAGCTTTTTATGTTGCAATCTACAATCATTGAATATAAATGATATACACAATGCAATGCATTTTGTGAAATCATTGTGAATAGTTAAAATAGTTTCAATAAATAATTGATATAAAAAATACTATTTAATTTATACATAAAATATTTTTTTCAAATACAACTAATTCTGTCTACCAATTAAAACAAAAAGTATTATATTATATGCTCAATGTTCTGTATTTCTATATTTCTCTAAGTCTACAAATTATTTTCCTTCAATGTGAATCTTGAAAATCTCAAGATATCAAAATCGGATGCACAGAATTTTGAACATTTGGTCTGCATATATTTTTTTTAATATCAGAGAGAGAGAATGATAGAGAGTGATAGAGAGCAAGAGAGTGATAGAGAGAGCAAGAGAGTGATAGAGAGCCCAAGCCTGATATAAAGAGCGGGAGTGTGACAGAGCTAATGATAAAGTCATATGGAGAGAAAGATAATTATAAAGAGACCAAGAGAGTAATTGAGGAAGAGAGTGCTAGAGAAATGTTACATGTAATATGTCTGTACTATGACTGTACTATGTCTGTACTATGACTGTGCTATGTCTGTACTATGACTGTGCTATGTCTGTACTATGTCTGTACTATGACTATACTATGAAGAAATATTTACCTTTCCATTACCTTCTTCTGTATACTCAATTTTATTCACTTGATTTTTTTTACCTCTGGACAGTTTGGCCACCAATTTATTGGTCAGTTCCTAAATAAAACATTTAAATGTTAAAAGTGAACATTAGACAGCATGCAGAGTTATTGGTTTAGTAAGTTACTACTTTTACTGTGGCTAAAACCGCTGAGCAAATCAAGTAATTTAAGTCCAAGGATTGCAAGCACTCATTTTTAAGGTTCCACAATTTTGACTAAAAATGTCACTATTGAATTAAAAATGTACTGAGAGAAATACCTGAATTAATAAATATGAATCCAGTCTAAAATTGAAATCTCCAAAAATAAATAGGGGAACTTTGCTGTATTTATCATTTTCAAACCTGTGTGGGAATAAAGTTAGATCAATTATAGAACTTAATGAATTCCACATTCAATTGTATGCAACTCCAACAGTCTAAGCATCTTTCAATGAATTTCTTAATTTTGAGTAAGTACCCAACTTTACACACACACAAATAATTAATAAAAACTAAAGCTGTTGGGAAATAAAGAACAAAATATATAGACTATTCAATTTAAAAAAAATAAAAATATTTTTACATTATTTTATCAGAAAATGTACTATATATTTAGAAACAAAATCTAATTATTTAACATTAGAAACAATGCCACTAGAACATCAGTTAGAATGTAGAAATGACTTACCTTTGTAATGTATGTAACAAAGCCCTTTGTCTGTTTTCTGAGTAAATGGAAGGACTCTGTTGAGAGATTGTGTGAATAGTGAAAAAAAAGGAAGTTTACAGAAACAAAATTTGTTTTAGTATTTGAAAAGATAAAGTAGGCTACTTACTGACTCCATGGCGACAATGTTGCTGGCATCATGAAACAAGTGAATGTTGACCAAATCAAATATACTGAAGTCAAAGTAAGAACAGAAACAGTTTACTACAGCAAACAATTAACATTTCATGGGCTTACCAAAACAATTCTATCACATTTATTTTTCTTTTTAAAAATATGAATTACAGTAAAACCTTTTCAGATTCTATTTTTATTTAGATTTAACTTTAATTTACAATTTAGTTTGTTGTCAATAATGTTATAGTTAAAGAGCAAGTGAAAGTGCTTTATATCAAGATTAAGGTAACAGTTGATTTTGCTTGTATGTAGTGTATTCACTATCCAAATTCTGAAAAAATCATTGATACAAAATATTAAACATAGCTCTCAAGTAATTAGTTTACTATAAGTACTTAAATGTGTTTGTTTTTGGGGTGGAAAATCCAAATCTCGTGGCCATTTGAGATGTTTAATTTCCGTCAACACACTGATGTGACGCCACTAATTCTCGTGTAGGAAAAAGTCATATTTCCACGTGCTTTGAAACTATTGCCAAGTATTTTGAATCTATATATTGTTATTATTTTTAACAACATGGTTAATTATGGGTTTAGTGGGCTTTGTTTATTTTGTTCCCCTGAAAAACTTGTTGGTCTTTAGAGTCAATAAACTTTCAAACTCTTCAGAAAAGAAGTGTTAGAAAGTAAAGTAGTAATAATGCTTTAAGCATTCAATTCTCAATTAGAAGCAAACCCAATAATCCAGAAAAAAAACAACCTCATAAGACATAGGGATAAAAGCAAGGACAAGTACTCATACATTTTCTTTCTTCCGTAGTAGCATCCAGGCATGTAACAAACCAAGAAAACAAACCATTAAAAACTCAATCAAAATGCTAGACTAGAGCCAAAACTTGGATAAGCACAGGATGCAAAGATCCTCTGTATAGAAGGAGCATCAGTAACATTTAAGAGAAGATAAAGGTGTGCTTACTCACCAATTATTGACACTCCACCTTGTTCTGAGAAAACCTTTCCTTGACCATTTAAACTACACGAGAATCAAGACACATACAATTCTAAAATACAAGTAGACAATCACAAAACTCCAAACCAAATAACTAACTAGCACAAACATGTATATATGTACACAAGGGGAACAAAATATATGCATATATTAACATAAAAGTAGCATAAAATAATTATAATTGTATTCTTTAAAAATATTCTGCTCTATATAGATACATTTTTTACATAATTATCGTTTTCTGAGGGCCTTAGTGCCAATCTAAAATGTAAGTTTTAACAAACATAAATATAACATCAATTTTTTTTATCATCACTTTAGCTGTCAATTAAAACATACAAACTTTACATTTATGGGGCACGGTAGCCGAGCAGCAGAGCATTCGACTGGTGATCTGAATGTCCTGGGTTCAAATCCTGGTGGTGGCTAGGATTTTTCCACAAAATTGGAGAGTGTCCCAGAGTCTACCCAGCTCTGATAGGTACCCGACATTAGTTGTAGTAAAGTAAAGGCGGCTGGGCATTGTGGTGGCCACACATAAACCTAGTATGCCATGGCCACTGAAACTGGTGAACGCTGCTTCACCGGCCCTATGATTAATTTGGTCCGACTGTACTTTACTTTTACAATAGCAGTTGTTATAAACTGAAGTTTATTTTATTATCAGTCATATTATTACTGGAGTGTGAACTTCAAGTGTTGAAATCAATTTAGAAAGTGATATTCTATTAAATGCAGTAATTACCTCTGGGAAAAAATGCTGTGGAAATTTAGCCTTCTCTTTGATGGGAACATTTTCAATATTGCCAGATAAAACCTGAGGATACAGGAATGGAATATACAATGACTTATAGTGATTTATTCCTTTCTTACTCTCTGAATAAGAAGAAAGAAACAGTGCAGCATTAAACCCTGCATAAATAAAACTAACTACATCACAGACCAGCATTTAACCTGCATAAATAAAACTACTACGTCACAGTGCAGCATTAAACCCTGCAAAAAATAAAACTAACTACATCATAAACTCACCTCTCTACCTTCCACTTCAATAAACTTGCAATCTATTGATGAATTGGAAATGATATAATTACAGACAAATGTTGAGTAAATTAAATAGAACATACATGTAGATTTAAACCATATAATCCTTTAGTAAATTAATGTTTTATTTGTTTAAAAAAGTTTTTTAAGCATACTTTCTTTTAAATAATAAGACTTGATAATGCAATAATAAAGATGTTAAACAAGAATACATATAAATTACCACACAAACCTACAAATTAACCATTTTGCACATAGAAAAGCACACACCCACTCATATATAATAATACAAAATACCATGAATACACACCATACTAGCAGAATACCACACATATTTTAATATACATATAATATGACATATAATCATATACAGTATTATACACCATACAATACATAGAATATGACATATAATCATATACAGTATTATACACCATACAATACATAGAATACCACATACACACACACATTACTATACTTAGAATATCCCCCACACACACACCTTAATATACACATAATAACGAATACACCATAATACACATAAAATACTACACATAACATAATACAGGGGTCCGCAATCTTTTGATAATAGTGTGGCAAATAAGGATTTCTAATTTTTTCAGCCTGCCAAAATTGTTAGATTCATCCCGCTCTAGCACTCAATATCTTTAAGAAGATATTTATATTGCCTTTTTAGGGTCTACCACGTGCCATTGAAATTGCTCTGCATGCCAAGCACGCGTGCTGTAGATTGCCGATCCCAGACATAATACACAGAGAATATTCCCCACACACAATAATAAACACAGAATACCTCCCAAACAGCATAATACACACAGAATATCCCCATACAAAATAATACACACAGAATATCCCCATACAAAATAATAGGCTACACACAGAATATCCCCATACAAAAAAATAGGCTACACACAGAATACCCCCATACAAAATAATACTCACAGAATATCTCCATACAAAATAATAGGCTACACACAGAATATTCCCATACAAAATAATAGGCTACACACAGAATATCCCCATACAAAATAATACACACATAATATCCCCATACAAAATAATAGGCTACACACAGAATATCCCCATACAAAATACATAGGCTACACACAGAATATCCCCATACAAAATAATAGGCTACACACAGAATATTCCCATACAAAATAATAGGCTACACACAGAATATCCCCATACAAAATAATACACACAGAATATCCCCATACAAAATAATAGTCTACACACAGAATATCCCCATACAAAATAATACACACAGAATATCCCTATACAAAATAATAGGCTACACACAGAATATCCCCATACAAAATAATACACACAGAATATCCCCATACAAAATAATACACACAGAACATCCCCATCCAAAATAATACACACAGAATATCCCCATACAAAATAATACACACAGAATATCCCCATACAAAATAATACACACAGAACATCCCCATCCAAAATAATACACACAGAATATCCCCATACAAAATAATACACACAGAATATCCCCATACAAAATAATAGGCTACACACAGAATATCCCCATACAAAATAATAGGCTACACACAGAATATCCCCATACAAAATAATACACACAGAATATCCCCATACACAATAATACACACATAATTCCACACACTCCATAATACACACACAATACCCCACATACTCTATAATACCTACAGAAAATTCCATAACTATAATACACACATAATTTCACACACTCCATAATACAGACACAATACCCCACAAACTCTATAGTCCCTACAGAAAACCCCCATAACCATAATACACACTATAATACTCTCATACACAATAACACCCTCAAAAAACCACACATACCATACTTTACTTACTTACGCCCATAAACCCCTGGAGTATGGGCCACAAACAACAGTTCTCCAGATTCTCCTATCCTGGGCCATCCTCTCTAACTGGTTCCAGCTGAAACCCATCTTGGTGGTTTCGGCTTCCAGGTCAAGCCTCCATGTGTTTCTTAGGCGGCCCCTCTTCCTTTTCCCTGGGGATTCCATCTCAATGCCTGCCTTGTAATGTTGTTTGTTGATTCCATCTCAATGCCTGCCTTGTAATGTTGTTTGTTGATTCCATCTCAATGCCTGCCTTGTAATGTTGTTTGTTGATTCCATCTCAATGCCTGCCTTGTAATGTTGTTTGTTGATTCCATCTCAATGCCTGCCTTGTAATGTTGTTTGTTGATTCCATCTCAATGCCTGCCTTGTAATGTTATTTGTTGATTCCATCTCAATGCCTGCCTTGTAATGTCATTTGCTGGTTTGCGTAATGTGTGACCTATCCAACCCCATCTTCTCTTCCTGATCTCCTCTTCTGTTGGGGCTTGGTCGGTCCTTTCTAAAAGGCTGACATTGCTGATGGTTTCCGGCCATCGTATTTGCAGGATTCTTCTAAGGTAGCTGTTGGTGAATGTCTAATACACACAAAATACCTCCCATACACAATAATACACTCAGAATACCACACACACCACAATACAGACATAATAATACCACCAAAAGACACAGAATACCATCATACACAATAATACACACATACCACACATACCATAATATACACATAATACATACCATAAATAATAATGCACACAGAATAGCATTCGTACACAATAATACTACACACAGAATCCCACACACCCATTATCGCACACAGAATACCTCCCATACATCATAATACACACAGAATACCCCCATTCACAATAATACCCAAAGATAAAGAACACCATAATAATACACATAATTACCATACGCACACTGCTTAATATACTTTCATAGACTAACACAAACCTTATTGTACATAGAGAATACCAGACACACAACATAAAATGCAGAAATAGAAGACCAATATGCATGTTAAATATTTGGGAAACCAACAACTCATGCATCACAATAAGTCTGACATAAACCATGGCATAGGCAGGTGTGAATCCCAGAATGCTCCAAGCAGAGGTAATGAACTAACCAGGTAGCCCATACCTGTGGAGAGAGATATTCACTACATGCTTCATTTACAGTCTTATAATGACAGGCAATTATCCAGTCAAGACTTAGAGGTGTAAACCCACTTCTGGCGGTGTGCCCAGGTGTGCCACGGGTAGCCATGTGTTACAAGCAAGTCAACTGGGGGCATATTGTGTTGGTTACCAGTTTGTTAATCTGTTACATAAAGTGGACAACTCAAATTTGCATTCATGAAATGATCACTGTGTGGACTAACGTCATAATTTTCTAATTGTTTCTATACAAACACACACACACACATATGTGTGTATGTATATAACTATATATTATTATACAGCGCTCTGTATATATCTGTATTATATAGGTAGGATATAGCCAATATGTGTGTGTGTCTGTGCATGTATGTATGTATGTATATAAATATACAGAGAGAGAGAGAGAGAGAGAGAGTGAGAGAAGAGAGAGAGTGTGAAAGAATAGTGAGAGAGGGACAGAGACAGACTAATTGAAACACAATATACATGCATATATTTCCTAATCTATATAATCACATACACTGGTTGTGTACGCAACAACTTTAATTAGTAAAATAGAATCAACATCTGCCAGTCAGAAACAATTAACTCAGAAAATCTCCAACTTCTGTCACCCCTGTGACCATAACCTCCTTTTACTTTAATTTACTGGGTGATTTCCGTTGAGAAAGTATTTGACCAAGACCGATTTACCTGATGGGAGGGGGGGGGGGGAGGTGAGTGCACTCGTATCTAACTGCAGTTTCTATCTTTCTTCCACTGTACAAAACGTTCTTCTCCTGCTGTATGTTTGGCATTGTATGGTGCATTGTATGGTGCATCGGCATATATGTCGATGCTGCAGCTTACTACATGCCGCCAATGGCGTCTCACGATTAATCAAAGTGTGTGGAGTGGATGAGTTCATAGACTAAGTTGCTGATAATTTCCTAATCTTATAGTTCTACTAATTCTAGTGATGTTTCATAAGTACATAAGCAGTGTACAATGTATAGCCGAGAATGTTGGTACGTGGCCAGTCCTACATTATAACAATATGTCCCTAGTGTGTGTGTGTGGTGGCGTGGCCAGTCCTACATTATAACAATATGTCCCTAGTGTGTGTGTGTGGTGGCGTGGCCAGTCCTACATTATAACAATATCTCCCTAGTGTGTGTGTGTGTGGTGGCGTGGCCAGTCCTACATTATAACAATATGTCCCTAGTGTGTGTGTGTGGTGGCGTGGCCAGTCCTACATTATAACAATATGTCCCTAATGTGTGTGTGGTGGCGTGGCCAGTCCTACATTATAACAATATCTCCCTAGTGTGTGTGTGTGTGGTGGCGTGGCCAGTCCTACATTATAACAATATCTCCCTAGTGTGTGTGTGTGTGGTGGCGTGGCCAGTCCTACATTATAACAATATGTCCCTAGTGTGTGTGTGTGGTGGCGTGGCCAGTCCTATATTATAACAATATGTCCCTAGTGTGTGTGTGTGGTGGCGTGGCCAGTCCTACATTATAACAATATCTCCCTAGTGTGTGTGTGTGGTGGCGTGGCCAGTCCTACATTATAACAATATGTCCCTAGTGTGTGTGTGTGGTGGCGTGGCCAGTCCTACATTATAACAATATCTCCCTAGTGTGTGTGTGTGGTGGCGTGGCCAGTCCTACATTATAACAATATGTCCCTAGTGTGTGTGTGTGGTGGCGTGGCCAGTCCTACATTATAACAATATCTCCCTAGTGTGTGTGTGTGTGGTGGCGTGGCCAGTCCTACATTATAACAATATGTCCCTAGTGTGTGTGTGTGGTGGCGTGGCCAGTCCTACATTATAACAATATCTCCCTAGTGTGTGTGTGTGTGGTGGCGTGGCCAGTCCTACATTATAACAATATGTCCCTAGTGTGTGTGTGTGGTGGCGTGGCCAGTCCTACATTATAACAATATCTCCCTAGTGTGTGTGTGTGTGGTGGCGTGGCCAGTCCTACATTATAACAATATGTCCCTAGTGTGTGTGTGTGGTGGCGTGGCCAGTCCTACATTATAACAATATCTCCCTAGTGTGTGTGTGTGTGGTGGCGTGGCCAGTCCTACATTATAACAATATGTCCCTAGTGTGTGTGTGTGTGGTGGCGTGGCCAGTCCTACATTATAACAATATCTCCCTAGTGTGTGTGTGTGTGGTGGCGTGGCCAGTCCTACATTATAACAATATGTCCCTAGTGTGTGTGTGTGTGGTGGCGTGGCCAGTCCTACATTATAACAATATGTCCCTAGTGTGTGTGTGTGTGGTGGCGTGGCCAGTCCTACATTATAACAATATCTCCCTAGTGTGTGTGTGTGTGGTGGCGTGGCCAGTCCTACATTATAACAATATCTCCCTAGTGTGTGTGTGTGTGGTGGCGTGGCCAGTCCTACATTATAACAATATCTCCCTAGTGTGTGTGTGTGTGGTGGCGTGGCCAGTCCTACATTATAACAATATGTCCCTAGTGTGTGTGTGTGTGGTGGCGTGGCCAGTCCTACATTATAACAATATGTCCCTAGTGTGTGTGTGTGTGGTGGCGTGGCCAGTCCTACATTATAACAATATGTCCCTAGTGTGTGTGTGTGGTGGCGGTGTCTACATTTTTACTAGTAGGCTTCTAGAGTAAGTGTGTCAAACGGGATTCGGATTGGAAAGGGGCGGATGCCGAAAAGGACGCCTTTGAGAAGGTGGTTGATGGGACCGGGCCGGGTGTCAGTTCAGGGTTAGTGGGTTTCTATTCTATTAGATGGCTCTACATATCAAGTTTCAGTTATACCCTGCTTACTATATTTTGGTACAGTCGATATTCACACTGATGTTGACCTTACCTTTTCATGTGGAGTGAAGGTGGAATGGGGAGGGGTGTGTGGGAAAGGTTGCAACCTAAGCCGTAGGGGGGGGGGGGGGGAGAGAATGATTTGCTATCGGTGCAACAATATTTTAGTATCACTGTCATCTCCAGTATGTCAAAACGTGTCTCCCGCGGCAACACTGTTGTCAGCGCATTGTTCATTCCGACTCCATTGGTTACGTAACATACATAGTGACGTTTGTTTTAAATGCTATTTTTGTGACAGAAAAGAAAAAGACACTTCAGTTTTCTCTTTCTTCTACTTGTGTACATAGCAACACAGTTTGATTGTTTTTGTATCACTCATAATAAGCCATTGCTAGCTTCATCATGCTTAAAAACACACGTGGGATAATTGAAACTATTCATTCTTGTTGCGATTAACCACCAACACCACTCCTACTCCTACCGATAGTTTACAAAAGCAGTCGTCAGTAGGGTTTAACTTTACACACTGGCAGTGGCAATCATGGGAGAGTTTTAACTTTACACACTGGCAGTGGCAATCATGGGAGAGTTTTAACTTTACACACTGGCAGTGGCAATCATGGGAGAGTTTTAACTTTACACACTGGCAGTGGCAATCATGGGAGAGTTTTAACTTTACACACTGGCAGTGGCAATCATGGGAGAGTTTTAACTTTACACACTGGCAGTGGCAATCATGGGAGAGTTTTAACTTTACACACTGGCAGTGGCAATCATGGGAGAGTTTTAACTTTACACACTGGCAGTGGCAATCATGGGAGAGTTTTAACTTTACACACTGGCAGTGGCAATCATGGGAGAGTTTTAACTTTACACACTGGCAGTGGCAATCATGGGAGAGTTTTAACTTTACACACTGGCAGTGGCAATCATGGGAGAGTTTTAACTTTACACACTGGCAGTGGCAGTCAAGGGAGAGTTTTAACTTTACACACTGGCAGTGGCAATCATGGGAGAGTTTTAACTTTACACACTGGCAGTGGCAATCATGGGAGAGTTTTAATTTTACACACTGGCAGTCAAGGGAGAGTTTTAACTTTACACACTGGCAATCATGGGAGAGTTTTAACTTTACACACTGGCAGTGGCAATCATGGGAGAGTTTTAATTTTACACACTGGCAGTCAAGGGAGAGTTTTAACTTTACACACTGGCAATCATGGGAGAGTTTTAACTTTACACACTGGCAGTGGCAATCATGGGAGAGTTTTAATTTTACACACTGGCAGTCAAGGGAGAGTTTTAACTTTACACACTGGCAATCATGGGAGAGTTTTAACTTTACACACTGGCAATCATGGGAGAGTTTTAACTTTACACACTGGCAGTCAAGGGAGAGTTTTAACTTTACACACTGGCAATCATGGGAGAGTTTTAACTTTACACACTGGCAGTGGCAATCATGGGAGAGTTTTAACTTTACACACTGGCAGTCATGGGAGAGTTTTAACTTTACCTCCTGCCAATGGAAACGATGTCACGCTACCCAGTAAAAAGTCACTAACAACAAGGACAAAGGACCACGCCATTCAATTAGAAATGTCCTTTGCAAGATACTGTAGAAACCAGCGGCGACATTTAATAAAAAATAACAACAACAGCAACAAACAAACAATGGGGTTGTGCAGACGACATTTTGAGCACACTATTGGTTTCACTTACCTACAAAATCCCACATCAAGACGTTGGGGACTTCTTGGTGGATAAAATATAAACTGCCCAGAGCCTGTAAAAATAAACAGAGTGCATATTGCTGAGCCGGAGCATGTTTTCAGTGTTTATATACAAGGGGCAGCAACTGGAGGCAACGGATACCAATAATGTATTAGGCAAGGCTAAAGCGGGATTCTTTTCTTTTTTTCTTCGTTTACTAGATGAGCTGGAAAATATTTGTAACATTAGTACAACTAGGCCAAATAAGTATGCCGTTAATCCCCATCCCCTAAACCCTTTTCACCGTGGTCTTCACTTGTTGCCAACTATTCTATGAGTAGTAAAAACACTTTATTTATAGCAATCGGTACTCTGCGCATCTCAACTGTTTTTTTTTTTTGTTTTTTTTTTTTGGAAAGTAAAGGTGGAGGATGGGTGTTGTGCTAAACACACGATCCCGCTAGTACACTGTGGCCAATGAAAAGAGTGTACGCTACTTCATTGGCCCTAAAGATCCTGTATGGTCATGTCTTCTTTACAGTGGAGTATGTACCTAGACCTATATCTTATACTTATAGAATATTGTCAAGAAAAATAAACTGGTTGGCGTTAAAGACTCATTAATTGAAAGACTAATTGTTACTTCTTTTTTTGGTGGGTCAATTTTAAAAAATTGTTTATCACGCTGCATTTTTTTAGCGAAAATTCCAAAACGTGGGTAAAAGCAACATTCAGTTGTCACAAACTTTCCCAAACTTGAAAAACCAAAGTCAGTTTTCACTCAATTTACCAAAAATTTACAAAACCTTGTAATTTCTCAAATTTCTCAACCGATATAAACATTGAACTGTTTCTCAGACTGGTCACCGGGCATCGTATTGATCACTGTCTCGACTGTTGATAAACAGTTTCTGTCATTTCAGTGAGAGATTACAATTAACCAGCGCAACTGAGGGAAATGTTCTAATCAACCGCATTAGATCTCTCTACATGACAGTAGTACAGTAAAGCAAAGGTTTGAACAGATCTAGAATTCAACAGAATTCGGATATATGCAAATAAACGGACGTTCGTGTCATATTATATATAGAATAGACCTTCTACAGCAGTGTTACCCAAATGTTGGGTCGAGGCCCGGTACGTTACGGCTCGCAAAAGAACTAATTAAATAAATGGAAATATAGGTCATGGGTCATGATTTTCGATACTAGTGATGTCTATATTATCTGAGCTATGGCTAATAGATTTATAAATGGCTCAAATTACACAAAAGTGAAATATACTTGTATAGTTCTATTGCTAGTACAAGTCATCTGACTTCAATTTTAGGGAGGCGTTTTACGGCGCATCCGCCGTATAACGCCCAGCGTTATGCGGCGGATCCGGTGTATAACGTTCAGCGTTATGCGGCGGATCCGGTGTATAACGTTCAGCGTTATGCGGCGGATCCGGTGTATTAAGAATATGTGTATAATGCCTAGCGCAATCGGCAGACCCAAATTTACGAAAAATTTTAAGAGTTAGCCTATACTTATGACTTATAACTTTATGACTTTATAGGCCTACTATTCTATAGGCTTTTATTTTTTATTTAGGATCATATTCCTAGTTCAATCCTAACCCTAACTGAGCCTAACCTTCAGAGGGCCTAACCGTAACATCAATAATCAATTTCTAATTGTGATTAAGTGACATAGGCTAAATAACCTTTTAGTTTGAATTAATTATAAGCAAAAACAAATAGTTACCAAAAATTCACGTATTTAACTAAAAATATATCGTTTTACTATAATTGAATTTTAAAAAATTAAAAAAAATGGTGGAGGTGGCTGGGGTTGAACCTGCGTTACCACTGTTAACAGAACACGCTACTAACCACTGGGCCAGGAAACCTTGTTGAAATCATTAAAAAAAATTCTTGTTGAAAATCTTTAAAAAAAATTCTTATGCGCATGCGCCAATATCAGTGTGTATAACATAGGTCACAAGTTCACGCAAAAATCCGCCGTATAATCACTCCGTAAATTTTAATTTATTTTTTTCCTTTTTTTATCTTCTGCGACTCGGTAACTTTGCTTTCATGGCCAGGTACCCGATCGCGACTTGACATTCGGGAAACGCTGTTATAAGGATTAAATTTCACCATGGTTAAACATCTTGATTCTTGACGCCGTTTAAGATGTACGTCTCCCATCTCAATTAGGCTGTTCAAACAAGGTTTTACCGTAACGCCAGTTAAACTTGCTGATACACCAGCTAAAAGTTGCAGAAGTAACTTCTAGTCAGGCGGCCGATCCTTCCTTTTTTTTTTCGTCTATTTCAAATTTTGAAAAACTTTGAAAAAAAAACGTGTGTTGTTAATTTCAGCTTTTTTTTTACGGTGCGTGGCAACGTGAGTTAATTATTTCCGGCAATTAAGATTAAACAGTATGTCAACAAGTGTGATTCTTCATTTTGCAGGAACCGCAGTTCTTATTGAATGTTTACGTAACCAGTGGATAGTAACACTGCGCCTATTCTGTGTGTAAAAAATGGGGGGGGGGGAATGGTGCCGATGTGATTACCAATTAACGTATTGATTCGCAAGTACAAACACACACACACATTCATATATGTATATATGTATATCTACATATATATATATATATAAATATATGAGTGTAGGCCTATGTGCAAGTATGTTTTATGCACATATGTATGAATGTAGGCCTACATAATTATATTTCTACCGTATCTTTCCGAATAAATAGAGTATAGAGGATCATACATTCTATCAACACCTTAGTTAGTGCCACGCCCAGTATCCACATCACGCGGCCATCGATTCACTTAACCAGCGGTTCTCAATTGTTTTTATTCGTGCCACAGTTATTTTTATAATTTTACTTTGCGACCCGCTAACATTTTAATCATATAAAAAGGCTTACTCGCTTTTCAGTCGGCCTGGCATATCACTTACATGGTTATTGAGTTTTCACATATTTTTATTCACTGTGGTGACAGCGCTGTCGGGCTAAAATATGGTTTTAAAATCCACTTCTGTACACATGGACATCAAAGCTGGCAAAGTGTGTAAACCACAGATACGCTCTAATTTTAAGAGTACACTGGTGGACTAACGCAAAACGGACAGCAACTGTTGCACTGGCGAGAGCCCCCGAGACTCGGTGGGGAGAAAACAATGTACACAACAGCCCGTTTCGTCAAGCCCGGTGCTTGTATGTCCAGGCCTATAGTCTGAAATGTGTGCTACCGGGCGTCAGTGCAGGTATATGAGCGAAAAAAACGACGTTAATGATCCGAAAGAAAAAGTGGGGAGAAGCAGAATAGTTCATGTTACTAAGCAGACCGTGAACTTTGTTACGCGCCACCGGCATGTCACCAAGAGGATCTTGATGTGCCCCTCCCCCCCCCCCATCAACGCCCTTCTCACGTTACGCCCTGGACTACATAGCCTGAAGGCTTGTCCGGTTTCTTTTTAAAGAACTATACAATCACTTTAAACATCACTAGATGTCCGCTTAGGACAACACATGCTATTTTAGACCTAATCTATATTATATCACAATAATCTGACCTATGTTTGGAACCTCTTAATGCTATATGTGACCCGGTTCGTGACCTGGTACCGGGAGTCTCGACAGGGTATTGGTGAAACTCTGCACTAGACCTTCGCAGCAGTTAACATTTTAAACAAATAATGAACATCAGTGGCCTTTATTGTTTCCCGCTACATGTATCACCTCTAAATTCAAGACTACAATTCTTAGAAAAACATCATTTTTTGTGCATTGTAATGTAACAATATTGAACAATAACTATAGATAGTTTACCAATCAGCAAATCAGGTAACAATAAATCATTCATTATTGCTTATTGATTTATAAAAGCTAATTATGGTAAAAATATGTAAATCGAATACTGTTTATATTCATTTGGCATTTCAATTAGATGACTAATCAA
This sequence comes from Anisus vortex, assembly GCA_949126835.1. Lineage (NCBI taxonomy): Eukaryota > Metazoa > Mollusca > Gastropoda > Planorbidae > Anisus > Anisus vortex. The sequence goes on along the minus strand of OX421492.1, from coordinate 41,949,562 downwards.
TGCTTGGAAATAAAGTCTAGACATAGAAAAAGTAATAGCCTACTAGTAGATTGTGTGGCCAGAAAAATGCCCAGCCACCTTCATTGTACACATAAAAGATTTCGTACAATTAATTTTAGCTTCGTGTTCTTGTTGTATTAATAAAAAAAATATTTTTAAGTCAGACCTTTTCATTCATAATTAGGATTACATAAAAGCACTTTGCATTTTTAAAATAAGTTTTCAATGAATAAAATAGTATACATGTAATTTCCTTTTACTAAAAGGTCCATTATTTCTCTAAGTTAACAAAAGGTTAGTGTATCTAAGACAGTTGCTAATGGAACTCTTGAGTTTACAATTGTTGGTGTAGAAATGGAGAATGTGTATCATAACAACACCTACCATAAAAATTAAAAAGGCCTGTAAAAGAAAGGACACAAAGTGTTAAGTTTTTAGGTAACCTTAACTAACATTGGTAAAAGTAAATGTAAGTGCTTCTGGACAAATCTAGTGAAATGACATCATTATTTAGTTTAATATACACTTGGTGCAGTGTTGTTGGTAGAGAATTATATGCACTTGGTGCAGTGTTGATAGAGCAGTATGTGCACGTGGTGCAGTGTAGTTGTTGATGGAGCATTATGTGCAATTGGTGCAGTGTTGTTGATCGAGTTTAATATGCACCTGGTGCAGTGTTGTTGGTAGAGAATTATATGCACTTGGTGCAGTGTTGATAGAGCAGTATGTGCACGTGGTGCAGTGTAGTTGTTGATGGAGCATTATGTGCAATTGGTGCAGTGTTGTTGATCGAGTTTAATATGCACTTGGTGCAGTGTTGTTGGTAGAGAATTATATGCACTTGGTGCAGTGTTGATAGAGCAGTATGTGCACGTTGTGCAGTGTAGTTGTTGATGGAGCATTATGTGCAATTGGTGCAGTGTTGTTGATCGAGTTTAATATGCACCTGTGCAGTGTTGTTGGGAGAGAATTATATGCACTTGGTGCAGTGTTGATAGAGCAGTATGTGCACGTGGTGCAGTGTAGTTGTTGATAGAGTATAATATGCACTTCGTGCAGTGTTGTTGGTAGAGTTTAATATGCACTTGGTGCAGTGCTGTTGATAGAGTATAATATGCACTTCGTGCAGTGTTGTTGGTAGAGTTTAATATGCACTTGGTGCAGTGTTGTTGATAGAGCATAATATGCCCTTGGTGCAGTGTTGTTGGTAGAGTTTAGTATGCACTTGGTGCAGTGCTGTTGATAGAGTATAACATACACTAGGTGCAGTATTGTTGATAGAGTTTAATATGCACATGGTGCAGTGTTGTTGATAGAGTATAATATGCACTTGGTGCAGTGTTGTTGGTAGAGTTTAATATGCATTTGGTGCAGTGCTGTTGATAGAGTATAATTAATATGCACTTGGTGCAGTGTTGTTGGTAGAGTTTAATATGAACTTTGTGCTTTGTTGTTGGTAGAGTATAATATGCACTTGGTGCAGTGTTGTTGGTAGAGTTTCATATGCACTTAGTGCAGTGTTGTTGATAGAATTTAATATGCACTTGGTGCAGTGTTGTTGATAAAGTTTAATATGCACTTGGTGCAGTGTTTTTGGTAGAGTTTAATATGCACTTGGTGCAGTGTTGTTGACAGAATTTAATATGCACTTGGTGCAGTGTTGTTGATAAAGTTTAATATGCACTTGGTGCAGTGTTGTTGATAGAGTTTAATATGCACTTGGTGCAGTGTTATTGATAGAGTTTAATATGCACTTGGTGCAGTTTTGTTGGTAGAGTTTAATATGCACTTGGTGCAGTGTTATTGATAGAGTTTAATATGCACTTGGTGCAGTGTTGTTGATAGAGCATTATGTGCACTTGGTGCAGTGTTGTTGTTGATAGATTATTATGTGCACTTGTAAGTAAGTCAAAGTGTTCTATAATTTCAGACAAAATATTTTCTAAAAGGGTTGGGGGTGGGATGGGGTACATTTGCTTGTCTTCAATCAGAAGAAGTCAGGCACCTTAAGCTGTTTAAAAGAGGCATGAACAAGTACTTACAGTGAATTTATCAGAAGCAGTGTAATCTTCATCCAAGATAATCCTGGCTCTGTCATATTTCTGTAGTTCTTCACAAGCCAACAGTGTTCTAGAAAAACAGAAAATGTACAGTGTCATAACGGACCAAACCTACAAAATAAAATGTTAAATAAAAAACAGACAAATGTTTGTTTTGTTGTTGTTGTTTTTTGTTGTTTTGTTTTTGGGAGGAGGGGGCTTTTTTTTTGCCCCCTTTTGGCTTGTTTTTTCAGCTGCCATTATTGTATAGTATGATCCATGGTGGCCAAGCAGCAGAGCCTTTTGCCAAGAGTCCAAGACCATCATAAATACAAATTGTATTTATGATGGTCTTGGGTCGTCTGCCGAGCCCAAAGTTCTGGGTTTGAACCCTGGTAAAGGCTAGGATTTACTCCAGGGACTGGACTGGAGGGTGTCCCGGAGTCTACAGAGGTGGGGACCTGACATTAGTTGAAGTATAAAGTAAAGGTATATGAGTACTGTGCTGGCTACAAAATTCCCTAGAATGCTGTAGCCCAAGAAACTGGTGAATGCTGATACTATGGATAAATTTTGTCTACTGGGTACTTTACTTAACTTATTGTGTATTAGCTAAATTATGGCAAACTAAAGATATTTGTTAAAATTATTTTTTGACCTCTGAATGAATGTCTGCTTCATTCAGATTTCTGTCAAAGATGGGTGCTAATTTCCTCTTTATTACTGGTAAATGTATTCAGCAGGTCACCAGACAATATCTAGCATTATACAGAAGTATTGAATTATGTAGATTTAACCAACACAGGTTGTATGATTTATCTCTTGCTTCTCAATTGTAATGCCCTTTATTCACAGGTTTCCCTCAACAGCTCCTCTGGATATTTTATATAACAGAAGATTTTTAGCCTCTTTTTTGACTGGCTATTAATCAATGAGCACTTATGGCTCTGACAGGCTACAGCTAAATATGGGTTAATGAGCTAAAGCCATTTACACTCCAACCAATAATAACATTAAAGTGGAAAACATTTCATGGATACAGCATGGAATTTTCTATAAGGGAAGCATGGGAATTCATGATCTATAACATTAGGAAAACAAATTGTAACTGTAAAGTTTAGATGACAACAACGGATAGTAAGAACAATAAATAACAAAATAAAACAAACAATAACAAATAAAGAATAACAGATAAACAACATCAGATATCAACCAACATCAACAGATAACAGTAAACAACAACAGTTAACGATAACAGATAAACAACATCAGATGTCAACCAACATCAACAGATAACAGTAAACAACAACAGTTAACAATAACAGATAAACAACATCAGATATCAACCAACATCAACAGATAACAGTAAACAATAACAGATAAACAACATCAGATATCAACCAACATCAACAGATAACAGATAAACAACATCAGATGTCAACCAACATCAACAGATAACAGTAAACAACAACAGTTAACAATAACAGATAAACAACATCAGATATCAACCAACATCAACAGATAACAGTAAACAACAACAGTTAACAATAACAGATAAACAACATCAGATATCAACCAACATCAACAGATAACAGTAAACAACAACAGTTAACAATAACAGATAAACAACATCAGATATCAACCAACATCAACAGATAACAGTAAACAACAACAGTTAACAATAACAGATAAACAACATCAGATATCAACCAACATCAACAGATAACAGTAAACAACAACAGTTAACAATAACAGATAAACAACATCAGATATCAACCAACATTAACAGATAACAGTTAACAACAACAGTTAACAATAACAGATAAACAACATCAGATATCAACCAACATCAACAGATAACAGTAAACAACAACAGTTAACAATAACAGATAAACAACATCAGATATCAAACAACATCAACAGATAACAGTAAACAACAACAGTTAACAATAACAGATAAACAACATCAGATATCAACCAACATCAACAGATAACAGTAAACAACAACAGTTAACAATAACAGATAAACAACATCAGATATCAACCAACATCAACAGATAACAGTAAACAACAACAGTTAACAATAACAGATAAACAACATCAGATATCAACCAACATCAACAGATAACAGTAAACAACATCAGATATCAACCAACATTAACAGATAACAGTAAACAACAACAGTTAACAATAACAGATAAACAACATCAGATATCAACCAACATCAACAGATAACAGTAAACAACATCAGATATCAACCAACATTAACAGATAACAGTAAACAACAACAGTTAACAATAACAGATAAACAACATCAGATATCAACCAACATCAACAGATAACAGTAAACAACATCAGATATCAACCAACATCAACAGATAACAGTAAACAACAACAGTTAACAATAACAGACAAAAAACATTACAGATAACATTAAAAGATAACAATAAGAGATAACAAAGAGAAACAACAACATATAAGTTACTTACTTGATGAAATGATTGACATGTTGCATTGATGCCTCGTAGTTCTTTCCCCCTACTTCCTGGCAATGTATGGCTACTATAGACGGTTGGTGTAAGTTAAGAGTCTGGAGAATAAAGGAAAAAGTATCAACATGACATTTTTGTATCCAAATCTTTAATCAAGACAAATCATTTTCATTGTTTCAAATGTAACAGTAACATTAATTCATTGCCTATTTGTGTCGTCTCCTACAACATTGTTTGATGCTTTCTTTATCTTTCTTTTCTATTATTTGTCTACACAATATTCAATAAATGATGCTAATGACTAAGAGCCTTTTTTTCCCGCAACTGATATTAGGTAGAGGTGGGTAGACTTAGGGCCACAGCCAGATCCGGGAATTAAACCTGACGTTAATCTGGATTCTAAACCAGGCGGAAATGTGAGCATGCTACCGCTAACCCACCAAACAATGAAAAGATTTATCAAATAGATACATAAAGTAATGTTTGACTTACTTGGTAGAATGCCTGTAGCCATGAAGGGAACATTGTTTCTGGCTGAAATACAAAACAATTTTTACTCATTAATGTTTAGAAAAAGGTATATGTTAATAACTTTATCTAAGTAACTAGTAATTGAAAAGAAATATCTTCAACAGCTTTACTCAAAAACAACTATAAAACAAATTAACCAGAAAACTTTGCCTAGTTGAAGTTTTTTAAAATATGAGTTCTCACAGAAAAGATTAATTTACAGACAGCAATTTAACAATTTTTTATTTTTTTTTAAATATTCATTTATTGTCATCAATAATGAGTTAGAAAAACGGTAGTGGCGCTGCAAGGAAGGACAAATTTATAATAGTTGAGGTAAAGAAAGAAATAATTATGTAATATGTAAAAGAAAATGGCGTTCGTGTGTGTGACATCGCTAATCAGTACATCATGGGTAGACCATCATAAAGAACAACGATTTACTAAAATCCGTCTATGTGGCTTAATGCGTAATTATTCTAGACATGGAAAAAGCTCAAATTTTAGAGAAAGTTGAAAATCTTCACTTAATCTGGATCAATGAAAAGCAACTTTTATTTTTTGGCTGTTTTCTTTCTCTTTATCGAATATGTTTAGTCAAGAAAACAACTTTATGTTAATAAAAAAAAGAACTATTTTTTCATCTTGAAACAGATCGAGTTTATTGCATTGATTTCAATGTCTCAGGTTACGAACGTTTTAGGTTACGAACCGAGTTCAGGAACGATTTAAGTTCATAATCTGAGGTACCACTGTACTATTTAGTACTAGACTAGAGTCTTAGTAGAGTATTGCCTACCTTGCTCATAGTCCTAGACATTTAAATTATAGACATAGGTCCAAAGTCTATGTATAATTAAAAGCCCTAATTAGAACTAAGCCGGGCCTAACAAAGTCAAGACAGACAATTCAGCTGAGCCATAGCCTACTGCCCATAATAATATTATATATAATATAAATATAGCAGCCCAGCTGGCATAGGGTACATGAATAATGTATAGACTAGCCATAAAGTCATAAAGCATGACTAAGGACAGTCGAGGGTCCAATTAAATATAATATAGGATATACGATATACAGCTATACTAAAGACACTATAGTCTATAGCCTAGTCAGAGATATTTTAATATTAACTTATTAAGATTGACTGGATAATATAAAAACTAGCCTATAGAACTATAGAATATTACACTTAATATTATAGTATGTAGGAATGTAGGCCTATTATATTTTATATATTATATTTATGTAGTAATGTAGTGCAGTAATGGTAAGTGTCTACTAGCCTATATATAATATTATTATATAGTATTATTAGCCTAATATTAATTAGTTAGTCTAAGTTAGGCTAATTAACTATTTTAATTCATACAATTGCATGTAATTTTTTTTTAAATTAGGCTAAACTTTATTAAACCTAAATATTCACCTCTTCGAAAATTGAACCGACGTTGGCTGTCACAAACATCGCTTTTGTACAGTCTCCCTCCATAGTAAGGGTGTTTTTGGAAGCCTTTGATGCACAATAACTTCTAATGTTATTAAACAAGAAAACTATAACACCAGTATTGCCAGTAGGCCTAACAGTTGCACTTTGTGATAAATTATTTAAGGGATTATTTAATATAATTTTATGATTTGGCACATTAAATGCACATGACTTTTGTCTATTGTGAACTATCCTATTCCTAAATAAATGCTTGAGCAGATGCAATCCGAATTTAGCTTTAAATCCATGACGAAAGCAGGTTTTCATCAATTATAAAAAATGCATTTCTATAATAAAAATAATATCATTCAATAAAATGTGAGCAGAATCCTCTGCTTCCTTTTCCAGTAACAATCGTAATCTAAAAATAGCCTTCTTGCAGCATTAGCTCCCTTGAAAATATAAATTGACGTCATAAATATCAGCGCCACTTATGCTGGATCTGGTGTATTTAAACCAATATAAATATTAGTACAGTACATTTTAAGATCGCGGACCTTCGCCGTTTTAAGAGAGAGAAGAAAAAAATAAGCAGTTAGCCTAAGCGTTTGCGTTGGTGTCTAGGAATTCCAATTGAACCCGGTTACCGTAATTTTACGATAGAAGAATAAGAAGATAAATTTAGCCTAGCCTACTTCCTTTTTAACAAAAATTTTAAGGGTCATTGCCATCTATGCCATTATCATTATAATATTATTAGACAGATGTTTAATTTTTAATGCATGTCTGCTTTAAAAAAGAAAATCTTGCAGTGGTCAATAGGAAAGTTATTTTTAACTGCGCAGGCTAAAAACTTAAGCCTACTTTTACTATAATTATAAATTATTGTTGACCTATATTATACTTACATGCCTATACAAGCACATAGACTGCGTAGGCCTATTACTAGTTTCATAGATGAAAAGAAAATTTAATATTTTCAATAAGTGAACAGTGGCGTAGTAGCAAAAAAACAAGAGTGCGGGGTGGCATTTTAATGGAAAAGTAATAAAGAAAAAAGAATTTAAAAAAAGAAAAAGGAAAATAACTCTAAATGCTTGGGCCTAGATCTATACCAAATTTTTTTTACGGTTGTAATTAGCCTAATATGATATTGTTAATAATAATTAGTAGGCCTAAACATATTTTTATTTTCACAAAATTTTCTAATGACTTAGACTATTAGTAAAGTCTAAACCCGATATTGGGTGTGCAGAAGAGCATATATATATATAGGCCTATCCTCGAAATCAGCCCGAAATCTATATGCCTGTTTTCTCTGTAACTGGTTGTGTAGGCTACTTTAAATCTGTGGTGATTCACTGAGTCAGGTTACATAGCCTATATTTTGGCACATTTAATCGGCTATTTTTTTGTTTATTCCTACTTCTAAGCTTAGACATCATATGTTGGTATACTTCTTGATTCAGCTGATTGTTCAAAGTATCAATTTAAGCAGGTCGTGGAAACTATATAAAACTATTGGGTGAGTAGGCCCACCTTAGTCGAGCATAGGCTAGGCTTAAATATTATGTAGACTAGTAAAGAAATTATCAGATGTTTGTCACTGCCCTGGAGCAACTCACCGAAAATGCAACAACAAGATTAGCTGCATCTTATTTGGTAAAAGATTTGCCGATATATCATACGATTTTGTGCTGATTTGATACGGGAAATATCCTACTAGATCTATCTGTCACAAACAGTTTGACTGGAGAAATATAAATGAGGTAATTCTCTTGCAAACAAATTTCTACATCAACTCTTTTTGATATGGCCAAATGGCGAAGTTGCTGAACAAGTAGAATGATAGGGGTTTTTTTTGCGAATGTTGTGAGGAGATAAGATAAGATTGCTTTATTGATCCAAATAAATGGAAATTTGACTTGATTGCATAAATTCCGTCTTTCAGCATACCTAAAACAATATTAAAGAACCATTTGTACTCAAACACAATAGACATTCACGCACACTATCATACCATTTATCATACAAGAAAAAAGTAGGCCTATTATTTAGGGGTCAGCTATTGAGCCATTGTATTTCCTGGCTGAAAGATGATTCTTTTGAAAGAGTCTCACTGACAGTGGAACAAAAGAGTTCCTAAATCTCTCTGTTCTTGCCCTTATTGAAAGAAGCCGACCACTTCGACTAGATAGGCTATTATGTAACAATCATGAAGCGGGTGTGCATGATCTTGGAGGATTTTATCAATCATAGACAGGCACCTTGAACTGAAAATATCTGCAAGAGATGGTAATTCTGTCTTTGTAGTACGAGAGGCTTTGTTTATTGGGCGGTCTATCTGGTGTTTGTTCAATGTGGTGGTATTACCATACCAGCAGGTGATTGCAAAGGTTATGATGCTACCAACAGTCGCCGAGTAAAATAATAAACTAAAAATATTTCACATAGAGAAAACCATTATGAATCTATTTTAAACTAAAAATATTTCACATAGAGAAAACCATTATGAATCTAAGACAGAAAAGTCGTTGGTGCATTTTCTTACAAAGGCTTTGGCAGTGGTCAGACCAAGTCAGTTTGTCAGTAATTGTGACGCCAAGATATTTATATTGGGAGACTTGATCTATTATTTGGTTGTTTATGTGCAAATCAGCCAGCTTGTGTTTCTCCTTCCGGAAGTCTACAATCATTTCTTTAGTTTTTGTGATGTTCAATATCAGATGATGGTATGATGATGATGGATGGTTAGTTAGTTCTAGCTTGGGCGCTGTTTGTGTGAAGACTGTTCTTGACCATTCTCTTAAAGATATATTATTACGGCTTATTACTATATAAAGGAATCTCAACTGATTTAAGTTTATCCTCTACCATTGGTACCTGTATTCTGTGTTGTTGTTCTATTCATATTTTAAACTTGGAATAAATTGTGATTAATATTTTCAAACAGGATTGTGGATTTCCTCTATATTAAGGCATAGTTTACCTAATTTCTCTAATAACGATTACCACACATCCTACGAGCCAAACAAATATAAAAATCTACAAAATATTGCAAATACTAATTCTTGTAGCCTACAACCTTGTGGGATGATGATGATGGTGAATGGTAGTCGCTATTCATATATATAATAATAAATTAAACATGAAGAGTGAGAGAAGAGTAGGAATGAAGTTTGGGGAAGAATACAGGAATAAAAGAGAAAACTTGAGTGAAATTGTAAAATACTGAGTTGTAAACATTAACATTTAAATATATATATATATATATATATATATAGGCCCTGTATATATATATATATATTATATATATAAGCTTATATATGTTATGTGTGTGTAGGCCTATATATGTGTGTGATGTGTGTTTATGCTCCAATAATCTATCTTTCGTTTTATCATCATGTTTTCTATTTACCTACCCGTCTATTTATTGCGGCTAAATTTTAATATGTAGGCATATCCATATTATTTATATAGATCAATATATAAAATTATGTAGTCCTATTGGCAGCAATTTTATTTTAGAGGCCGGCTAGTCATATAGTTAGTTGACTACACCGGACTGTCAAAATGACGACTCGGGTTTGAGCTCTTGCTCCGCCTACGCCCGATTCTTGCCGCCCTGCAAGAGTTTCTGACCAAGGGCGTAATAGACTTCTGTAAAATTATAAGACCTCTGCTATTTATAGGCCAATATATATAGATACTTATATATATATATATATATATATTTATAATGCCCGAAACCTCTTTCTAGCTTTCTGTCTTTTTATCTCTATGGGGACTATAATGTACGATTTATCTATTTATCCATAAGCGTATCTATTTGTCTATGTCAGTTTCCATTGACATAACCTACGGTTTTAGACTAGTTGACTTCAATGACCTATAATATAACCTTTTTGAAGCCGCGTGCCCAAAGTGCTACACAAGACCAATTTATATTTCTTTCATAGTGCCAACACAGCAATTAAAACAAAATTCTGAGGTTTTACTTTAGAAAAAAAAAAACAGCTCATACAGTTGTCCGAACTAATTAACATCTTTTGTAAAAAAAAAAAGACTGACACATTAACAGATCTTTGAATGATGCAAACAATCTTTTATATTAAAAAGCAATAACTGTAGTAAATGAAAAAAATATTAATAAATTACAATTACACAATTACAGTTAATATTACAGTTAACTGTATGCTTTTGGCATGATTTTGCATAGTTAATGTGATTTTCGCGTTTGTGTGATGCTGATAATTTGTCCATCATCATCATCATCATTGCCCGTCACCCCAGCTGGGGTATGGGCCGCCATCCACAGATCTCCAGAGTCCTCTGTCCTGGGCCATTCTCTCCAATTGAGTCCAGCTGTAGCCCATCTTTTCTGTGTCTGCCTCAAGGTCGCGTCGCCAGGTATTCCTTGGGCGGCCCCTTTTCCGCTTGCCTTGCGGGTTCCACTTGAGTGCCTGTCTGGTGATGTTGGTTGGCGGCTTGCGCAGGGTGTGCCCTATCCAACCCCATCTTCTTCTTCTGATATCCTCTTCTATAGGGCGTTGGCAGGTTCTTTGCCAGAGGTCGGTATTGTTTATGGTGTCAGGCCAGCGGATCTGGAGTATCCTTCTGAGGCAGCTGTTGATGAAGGTTTGGACTTTGCCAGTGGTAGCTTTTGTCATTCTCCAAGTTTCCGCGCCATACAACAGGACTGACTTAACATTAGAGTTGAACAGTCTAATTTTTGTATCTAGGGACAGCTCTTTGGAGTTCCATATATTCTTGAGTTGGATGAAGGCGGCTCTTGCTTTGCCTATCCTTGCCTTGACGTCTGCAACTGTTCCTCCTTGCTGGTCAATGATACTCCCCAGGTAGTTAAAGGACTGCACCTCCTCGAGTGGGATTCCATGCAGTGTGATTGATTCGGCACAAGAGGGGTTGATCTTCAAGGTTTTGCTCTTTTCTTTGTTGATGTTCAGTCCAACCTGTGCTGATGTGGCTGCCACCATGTTGGTTTTTTCTTGCATTTGTTGTTGACTGTGAGAGACGAGTGCAATGTCATCTGCAAAGTCCAAGTCTTCGAGCTGGTCCCACAAGGTCCACTGTATACCGTTTCTGCGCTCCCGAGTGGATGTTTTCATAATCCAGTCTATGACCAGGAGGAAGAGAAATGGCGACAACAGGCATCCTTGACGAACTCCGGTTCGCACTTGGAAAGAGTCTGTAAGCTGTCCTCCATGAACGACTCTGCAGGACATCTCATTGTAGGAATTCTTGATAAGGTTGGTAATCTTATTTGGGATGCCGTAGTGTCGTAGAAGCTTCCAAAGGGTCTCTCTGTCCACGCTGTCGAAGGCTTTTTCATAATCAATAAAAAGTATATACAGCGGGGAATTCCACTCTAATGACTGCTCGACTATGATGCGAAGCGTCGCAATCTGATCCGTGCAGGATCTGTTTTGCCGGAAGCCTGCCTGCTGGTCTCTCAATTTGGGATCAACAATGTCTCTCATCCTATTAAGGAGGACTCTGTTAAAGACCTTTCCCGGCACTGAAAGAAGTGTGATGCCTCTGTAGTTGTTGCAATTACTGAGGTCACCTTTCTTAGGGAGTTTGATCAGGTAACCTTCTTTCCAATCTGCTGGTATGTTTTCATCTTCCCAAAGCCTTGGCTCAAACTCCGTAACTTTAAGAGCGACGCATGCAGTACTCGAGTCCTATATGTCAGTCTGTTTCTGGTATCAGATTTGATATAATTTAAAGTTGAAAACAGCTGCCCACAGGTTTTGAGGATATCATCTAATTTCTTGCTGCCATCCCTGGCATAAAGAGCTTCTTGGTGTATAATACAGTGAAACTGAACGACTGGGTGTTTTGCTTCTTTAACAAAGAACGTAGGAAACCAGATGCGCCACCCACCATGCAAGGTTCCCCGTCACTAGTAACTGAAACAATTTTTTCTGGTCCCATCCCATTCCTAGCGGTGGCCATAACTAAACTGTTCCTTTTTTAGAAAATGCTCGCGTGCCCACAGAAATGACTCCTCGTGCCAGCTGTAACAGTTGAGTAGAGTTGACATAGATGTTTAATACGTCCTACCCATAAAAGCCCCAAAAGGGCCAAGATATATTAATTATGCCAATATATCTTGGCCCAATATTCTGCCATTATTTAAATATAATCAATTGTCGAGCCAATATAGTGAGCTGTTAGAGACATTGATATTATAAAGTTTTAAAAATAGATTTACTACTGAATGATCTTTTTACGTTTTGTAATAGGCCTATTAATTTATTGCCATTTTATAATGTTCGAAATTGTGACAGCTTTGTTTGTTTTTTATTGAAACTTTTTGTAAATGCATAGAGATTGTTTTGACTTGCCATAATGATTTTAAAAAGATCGACTGTGTCAGTGCTGTTTTCTTTTAAACTTAACTCTTGATATTTTAATAATAATAGACATCTAAAAGCTTATTCATTTTACTAGATAAAATGTGTTTTCAGATTATGACAATTTAACACTGTCATTTATTTAGCTAAGCTAATACAAAGTTAAATCATGATAGTTCAAACAATAAAGGCTTATGTGTAAAAATAGTTTAGGCATATGATGAATTTGTGCACGTTTTCTGAATTCGCCCTCGCTCCCTCACATTTGGAATCGTGATTACGCTGTTGTTTCTTATAGTAGTATGTTTTTTGTTAACTATTGTCCCAAGTACAACGTTACTGACCTAAGTAAAATCAATGCTTCTGGGTGACAAAGTGATAAGATGATGGAAAAGAACGCGTATAGATCTATATATTATGCCTATAACAATGTTTAGGCCTACTTCCTGAAGGTCCTATTAGTTCCAATCAAGCCAGGTTTAACCACTATATGCAAACTAGCTGGTTGCATAGAGCGGCATTAAAAGCTGCGAAAAATATATAAATATTTAAAAATTGCTCAAGAGTAACAGGCCTAGGTTAAGCGTGAATGTGCCGAGCTTTGACTAGCTACTTAAATACTTTAAATAAGATACTTTCCTTGTGCCTACAACGTTATATTTAAAATATTTTTATTTAGATGTTTAAATGTGTAAATGTAAATTGTAATTATTTTATTTACACTAAAATTAAATAAAGAAAAATAGTAAAGCATAATAAAAATTGTATGTTGCATTTTTCGTCGTTATTTAAATGCCCCACTGCAGAGAGAAAACGGTGGTCTGGTGCGCAGTAGGCCCTATACTCTATTCTAAACAATAGGCTGAAAAGGAAAAAAATACGTAACATAACAAAGAGACTAGTTGATAAAGATGGTTGAGCAGGGGTCGGCAACCTACGAAACGCGTGCCAGACTTGACAAGCAAAGCGATTTCCAATGGCACGCGGTAGACACAGTAAAAGGCAATTCAAGTAAGCTTATAATATCTTCTAAATGATCTAAGCTTACATGGAATTGATTGCTAGAGCAGAATGACCTTTAGGATGTTGGCACGCTGAATGAATAAAAAATCCTACTTTGGCACAATGTTATTAGGCCTATAACCCCTGGTTCAACGGACTTAAACAATCAAGCTGAAGCAGACATTTCAAGGAAGCGGAGGAATCTAAGGAGATGATAGTATCCGAAGAGTTTTTAATTAAGTCTTAGGCCTACAAAATAAAATACTCGGTACGCGCCAAGAAACAAAATTTGAAAGACATAAATAAATAATTTCACTAATTAAAAAAAAGAAAGACAGCATTGGCAGCAATTCGATCGTGATACGAGCGATTGCATTAGTTAGAGTTTTTGGTGTGTTAAATTTCGCCATTCGTGGGACACATGAGAAAAAAACACTTCTAATAAAGAAACTTTATAAAATTTGTGGAATTTCTAGCTTTGTTTAACCCTCTTGTGGATGAGTATCTTCGAAATATTAGAGAGAATAACACAACGAGATATTATGTACAATTGTACATTATCTAGGTAAGACATACTCTAGCCTACAGATAATAGGCCTATGCTGATTCAGATTTTAACCAATGCAATCAAACTATAAAATACAAATCTAGCGTCTGTTTGTGATGCTAACTACTTTTCGGTAATTCTAGATTGCACAAGAGATATTGGTCTTTTTGAAACAAAAATTGTTGTTGTTGTTGTTCTTCCGTCGTGTTCGACGATGACCATTTTTGTCGTCCTATATGATTGATGACTAATGTTTGCGCATGTTAGTTTGTTTAAAGTGAAGAAGAGTTGCGCAGCGTCGACCTCACTCTCTCGTCCGGGTCCACCAGTTGCCAGTGGCAAGAAAAAGTCTAGACGACCGGCGATGGGCTAAGATGCAGTGGATGACCAAGGTGTGCTACGTGCCTCACCTTGCTAACGCGCTCCACAGTGCGTTGCTGTAGTCGCCTTCACCTCCCTTGGATCTGGTCAATCTCCTCCGCAGAGTCCGCCGATGTCCAGGCTTCGCATGCACAGGTAGGCAAGACCTATGTCATCGTGGGTTTAAGCCCAGCGGCTACCCTCACCTGGTTTAGCCGGCCAGTGGAAGCCGTTGCCCGGGGTATGGCCGCTGTTGCATGCTAACAGCTACGAGGAGCCACAGGTGAGAGCTGAGTGACAGGTGAGGACCAATGCGGACGAACACCTGAACACCCCATATACCCCCGTGTCTAGCCCCCTTTATATAGATCATGGGCTTATGAAAAAAAATTCTTGAGAGAGTTGTGTATGAAGAGCTTGACCCATCATCTTAACACTCCTATTTGATGTAAATTTATACGCTAATTATCACTATTTTTAATTTATGTATTATGTCACTGACAGTATATTTATAATATTAAGCTTTCACAAATATCTTACACAAGAAACCATGACTGACATAGAATGGTCCTCATCGAAAACGATCGACACACATCATCATCACATTGTATCGAATAATTTGAAGAAATATTTCATTTTTAAATGTTATTTATATTAAATTTATTATACAAATGAAATATTAAAATCACATTGGCTTAAACTAGTTAGATCTATGCAAGGCTTATATAGGCTTATACGGCTCCATTTTTAACAATAAAAATGTTAGTTTGAAAAAAAAAGGATGGGTATTTATGGGTATTTAAAAAAAACTTTATTCGCTGTGATTTGTTCACGTTTTGTAAATGTAAAAGTTGGCAGCTTTCAAAGACTATAAATTGTTAGTACCGCTCGTTTGAGTTGAAAAGAATATTCTTCTTGACACAACGACTAGTGGACTTGGTAACATGCTGGCTAAGATTCTATATTTAAATGCTAAATTATGAAATAAACAATTAGAGCAGGTATTTGTTACGATGTTATTTTTGTTTAATTTTTAAAATTATTATTTTTATTAAATCTAATATCGTACGTATCGTGGAGGTTTGGTAAATAAATATGATATATATATATGTATTATATAAATATATATAATATATACTTACTAACTTACCTCCCTTGAATCTCTATGAAAAAAAAAAAATTGACTGACTTGACCTATGCTTTTTTTTAACCGGCTTTTTTTAAGCAGACCTGCTTACTTTTACGAAAAATTCGTAATGTTACGAAACGTTAACTTGTTTTTTAGGCCCAATTGCAAAATTACGATTATGAGAAGGGAGGGAAAAAATACGGATTTATTTTCAACAATAATGTAAATATTTAGGAATTTAGGCTAATATAGTAGGCCTATAGGGCCTATTTAGTTTAGGATTTATATAGGCCGACTTTATATAGGCTAGGTCTAGGTATGTGACATGAAATATTCAAAATAAAGAACTTATTTTTTGCTATATACCAATAGAAAGATATCAGGGTTCGTACAGCTCCTGAAAACTCCTTGAAACTCCTGGAAAACAAAAAGGTGTGTTCCAGGACCTTAAAACTCCTGGAAAAACTGCATTTAGTCCTGGGAAAATACTAAAAACTCCTTATTTTTTGAGGGAGATTAATTATAAATAAAAAAATCATAATCACTGCTCTTAGATTGTACTTTCACTTTTCCAGAAAGCCCTATTGGAGTTAACCCTCTTTGTCACTTTTTATTTCCTCAACCCTCTTTGCCACTTTTTATTTCCTCGCGCAAGCGTTGATGACACCAGTGATGCCACTCCTTGGTTCTTTTTTTTACTAGATCTTTTTTTTTCTATCCAAACTTGGGATGCTATATAAGTCCCAGTAATGTCGTAAAACAAAACAAAACGCTGTGTAGCGAGGTGTCTGTTTTTTTTAAGAGCTCAGCTCGGCTTTTCGAAAAATTTACTCCTGAAAAACTTCTGGGACACTCCTGGAAAACTCCTGGAATTTTTAAGCAATTTTTCTGTACGAACCCTGGATATGGAAGAGAGGATTCCATTATTGTATCATTTATTAAAATGGAAAAAAAAAAAAGTAATGAATTTTTAAGTGATGTGACTGTCAACCAAAAACTACTGACTACTGACAGGTCGCGGGTTCTATCCCTGCCATTGACGGATCCCTGTCACCCTGCAGGAGTTTTGGGCCTAGTGGACGTAATAATCTTCTACCTAGAAGGAACATCTGTAAACTTATAGGATAAGAGTAACAAAGACAAAAAAGGAAAAACTGAAGCGGACTTATTAGCCTAATAAGGCAAGGGGCAAGTAACTCAAATAATTGTAACCCTAATAATTATTTGAGTTACCCGCCCCTTGCGTATCATTTTCTGGCCACCTAATTGTATGTACTTAAAGATTGTGTTAAAAAGTGAGGGATCCTTATTTTTATATAAAATGTAGGCTACCATCTTAGTTAGTTTGAATGTTTACCTACACAACAGAATATTTTTTAAGCACCCCTAACAATGCCTGTCATTTATTAATTTACTGCCAAGCAATGGCGTAAAATCCTAAGAAAATGTAGGCTTCTCCGCAATACAAAATACATGTACTATGTACACATTGTAGGGAAAATAAGTGTATTACTTTGTGAAAACTCAATCTGGTGTGAATTTTTCAAATTATACACAAAAATACATGTTTAAATGCAACACAAAGAAACCAATGTGCTAAAACTGGGCACAGTTTCTTCACAAAAAGTTGGTGATGTCAGAATCAGAAATTCACATACCTGATATATATTATTTATATTTTATATATTGTTTATTAAAAATATTTAATACATTTTTATCTATCCTATTTTTAGAATTATAGCCAATAAGTTTGATCACCCCTATCTTTGTTGACTATTTCTTACTTTGGTAATTTGTTTAGGTCAGGATTAACACCTGAAGTAGGCCCCTACAATTCTAATTTTATGTCAGGATTGACACCTGAAGTAGAACACCTACAATTCTAATTTACGTCGGGCTTTTGATTAGTGTCTAAGAGTGGTATGTATTTTGCACTAAAAAAAAGGAATCTTTTTATTATAAGAAAACAAAGTCGAAATATATTTTCCTTATATAAAGCAGGGTTCGTACAGCTCCTGAAAACTCCTTGAAACTCCTGGAAAACAAAAAGTTGTGTTCCAGGACCTTAAAACTCCTGGAAAAACTGCATTTAGTCCTGGGAAAATACTAAAAACTCCTTATTTTTTGAGGGAGATTAATTATTAATAAAAAAAATCGTAATCACTGCTCTTAGATTGTACTTTCACTTTTCCAGAAAGCTCTATTGGAGTTAACCCTCTTTGCCACTTTTATTTCCGCGCGCAAACGTTGATGCCACTCTATGGTTCTTTTCTTTTTACTTAGTATTACTAGATCTTTTTTTTTAAATTCAAACTTGGGATGTAGGCTATATTAGTCCCGCTAGCTGTGTAGCGAGGTGTCTGTTTTTTTTAAAGAGCTCAGATTGGCTTTTCAAAAAATTTACTCCTGAAAAACTTCTGGAACACTCCTGGAAAACTCCTGGAATTTTGAGGCAGTTTTTCTGTACGAACCCTGTAAAGTCAATCAAATGCAGCCATTTTCTAGTGTTGTCTATCATTATCATGGCGTAACACCACTCACACCCCCCCCTCTCCGATGTAAGTCCCCTTAACAAAAAAAGAATAATTTTAGCTCTGCACAACAAAATTTTCAATAAAAATTTCTAAGAACGGATTTAAAAAGGGGGGGAAAAAAGCAATGTATTAAAAACAATGCCATATTCTTACTGTATTTAATTTAAAAAAATAATGGCACAACTGTCACTGTTATGAACAGCAAGTTTCAACATGTGTTTCTGATGTCAATAACTAAGTGTTTGAGACTTACTAAATTTGACAAAGTGATTTGTTTAAAAAAACTACAGGCTAACAAATATGAAAAAAAAAAGACTTGTTTGGGAAGTGCACATATTATGGCTTGTGCAGGATGTGCATTATGGCATTACAGGATAAAATAAATTAACAAAAGGAATGTAACAATTTTGATTAACAAAAAAAAATTCCCAAGGGACGTAACAATGTTTAATAGTAACACAAAAAGTACAGAATTTCTAAATTCAATAAAAAAATTACAGAAATGCAATTGATATATGTAACTAACTGTTTCATAGTCAGGACAAGTATACCTTTAATTTGATAAATGCCACAAACAAATATCCAGTGGTTATACTCTCCTTAATAATAGCCTCTATTTTTGTCTTACCTAGTAGGCTTATAGAACAAATATTCATATTTATTATAAAAAAAATTGGACATTAAAGGTAAATAAAAATGCAAATGTGACCATATCCCTTCTATTGAGCATTCCGACATGAACACTTTCTTACATTTACTTTGTAACAGGTCAGAGGTAAAAATAAAAACAAATATTTTCCCACTATAATTTTATATTATGTTGAGGATGTTTTTATAAACATATTTATATAAAACATGACTTAACTACTTTGTTATTAATTTTTTCTTAAAAAAGGTATTTTTCATGCCTTTTTAAAAATGTTCATTTTGGTGAAATTCAAAAAATGTTCTTAAACTACCAGTCATAACTGTTTATCTGTACATTTTCTGACCATTTGTGAAAAGTTTTTTTCAACCTTCACCAATATATGTTAAAATATGAAGAAATCCTATTTTCATTAGTGTAAAATGTAAAGTTTTCAACATGTATTACCCTATTGTAAGTGGAATTTTGTTTTCATTTTTCTTTCAATGAAATAAAATGAGCAAAAAAATTTAGTCTCAAGAGTTTGTTTTTAAGATTTAGATAATATATTATATAATATGTCGTGTTGGTTTAATTGTACTTTGTAATGACAACAATAAACATGTAATGGAAACAACAGATAAATCTCCACAAATGGGTGAAAGTAAAAAAAAAACTTGCTTGCTCGCTGTACATAAAAAGTACAAATTAATGCTAAGGCTCTTTCCGAATTATATTGACTGTCTTCCTTCTATTAAAACATTTTAGCACAAAGGTAACTGTTTAAACTGTTAGTGATACTTAGTAGTATAATCAAAGTCAAACAAAGCAATTGCTATTAAAGATTTGTTACATTTTGAAAGCCGTAAAATAGGTTATGATATACACTTGCTAAAGGAATGCAGGTCCATTATTATTTAATTATAAAATGATGAAATAGGTCTTTGTAGTTATATATAGATTCTAATTATATAATTTTTTTTACATGGAAGGTTTATAGCTACAGATTTTAAAAGTTTACTTATTTTTACCAAAAGAAAATCAATTTTAAGCTTTATTACTACCACTGTGTAATATGTCATTTTAAAGGATGAGATCTATGAATATGAAAGTTAGAAAGTCAGCAGAATTTTCAATATTTAAATCATCCTTAATTCTATAAAACCTACTCTTTCATAAAGAGGCCAATGATACCTCTAGTATAAATGAGCAAACATTGTGTGCATTTTTTTAAGTTATACAGTTATAATCATGTTTAGTCACCTATAAAAGCTATTAAACTATGTTTTTTTTCAATTTATATTTTTCAGGTGGCGTACATGTATTACTGTATAACCACAAATCTGTGTAATATTGCTTGGTGGACCTACTGATAACTTCTTTTATCATGTCTGAATATGAGGATATTCTCCAAAAAATCCGTCCCTTTGGGCCTCACCAGATTCGAACATTTTTGTTAGTTTCCCTGTTTGAAACGCCTCTGGCCTGGGCAATGCTAGCACCCATATTTACTGCTGCAACACCAAATTTTTACTGTTCTCATCAAAATCGGAGTTGGCAACAAGTAGATACAAATGTGTCAGAGTGTGGTAAAAATAAAAATATATGTGATACATATGTCTTTCAATCAGAATTCACATCTATTGTGTCTGAGGTAAGTACTTATTACTTTGCTTAACTACATTTTGTTGCAATAAAGATCATATCAGATTAACAATTGCTTGATGTCAGTGAAATTTGTCAGTTAAATTGAATATATTTTTATTGATGAAAAAAATGTACATCAAATTAAAACATTTTACACACTGAAATATTAAGCAATAGCATTTTCAAATGTATTTTACAATATTAATTTTGTAAATGATTTATTAAAACAAGATATTTAGTAAAAAATTATCTTTATCTAATTATAACAGAAATATATATATATTGTCTTTCCAGTGGCATTTAGTCTGTGATCAAAAGTTTGTTGCAGAACTTATTACATCCTTGCAAATGGTTGGTGTTTTGTTTGGAGCTTTTATCACTGGCCAGTTGGCAGATATCTTTGGTCGCAAAAAGATACTTTTTATAGAGTATGCCCTGCTTTTAATACTATGGATCTCTTCTGGATTTGCCCCAAATTGGGAATTGTATGCTGTGTTACGATTTTTTATTGGAGGACTTATAGGAGGTAAATTGCTATTAAACATGCTGAACCATTTTTCTGAAATATATTTAATTCTAACCATAAATCAATATTTGACAGGTATTATGTCTGGCTCCATGTCTTATTCATCACAAATACTTACATTTTCAATAGCATGTCTGGCTCCATGTCTTATTCATCACAAATACTTACATTTTCAATAGCATGTCTGGCTCCATGTCTTATTCATCACAAATACTTACATTTTCAATAGCATGTCTGGCTCCATGTCTTATTCATCACAAATACTTACATTTTCAATAGCATGTCTGGCTCCATGTCTTATTCATCACAAATACTTACATTTTCAATAGCATCCATTAGGTTCATTTCTTTTTTTAGTGTGGAGATAATGGTAGTTAGTAAATGTTCTCGTCTCCCCACCCCCCTTTTCCCCCACATCTTACCTATAGTTAATGTCATTAAATCATTCATAGACTCACATAATGTACACCTCTCTGTCACACAAGATCACACATAGCACTTAACTTTGTTTCTACAAAATCTTTCATTGCTTTTCATTTTGTGTGTGTGTTTTTTTTATCATTACGCAAAGGGGTTTGTTAAGCTATTTCTATTTCTTAGCAAATTTTTATATATGCAATAATTAGAGGCCTTTTTGAAATTCTTTGCCATTTTTTATAATTCTTAATAATTTAGGTTGTCTAGTAGTTAACTTTGTCCTACCTCTGGAGTTTGTCACACCACAGTGGAGAACTTTCTGTGGCTGCATTGGATTTTGGGCAGTTGGATTAATGAGTTTAGCCTTGTGGGCATTCCTAGTAAGAGACTGGAGACATCTTGATATAGCAATGTCTTCCTCAAGTGTTATACTCCTGCCTCTGTGGTGGTGAGGTTACAAGTAGAGTAGATGCTAATTTACCTAGAGTTATCTTCACTTACTTACCTTATTCACCTTTTTATTAATTGAATTCAGTTTTTAAAATGTGTACATTTTTAAACATTTATGTTTTTCAGAAAAAAACTACTAATTTTTTTTTTCCCACTATAGGCTGATTGATGAAAGTCCACGATGGCTTTTGAGTAGAGGCCATCTGAAGGAAGCTGAAGAGATCATAATAAAGATGGCTAAGTTTAATAAAAGAGCAGTCCCTGACTTGAAAGGTTTACAAGAATTTGTCCAGGTGGGTAAAGATTTGTTAGCAAATCTTCTTTGTTCTTTGAAACTAATTTGCTCAACTGAATATTTTTTGAAAAAATGAAGCAGTGCATACCTGCCAGCTATTTCAATTTAACAATTAAACAGAATAATTCTATTTCCTTTCTATAAAATGTAAAATCATGTAAAATTACATTCATTATTACTTTAAGTTGAAGCTGTATGAGCTTACAAATTTCCATTGCCAATAATTTTATTGAAATATAATTAGTTGAATTTTGTTGCCAAAGTAAAGATAATTATATTTATATTTTTTTTTAGCGAGAAAGAATAAGAAAAGATGAAGAAAAGAAATATTCATATTGGCATTTGTGTTTTTCATTAAATCTGACTCAAGGCACTTTGATTTGTATGTTTGGATGGTGAGTAATACGTTGGTACTCATCTTTCATAATAATTTTTTAATGCAAAATTTAGTTTTAAAAAGATGCAAGCCATGTTTATCTCTCTTACAACATTCTTATTGCTTACTATAATGTTTGCATTGTAAAACAGCTAATTTTTCATTTGTGTTCTCAAGCAGTCAATCATGTTTCTCCTCTCTGTGCAGGTTTGTTTCCAGTGCTGTCTACTACGGCCACAATTTTAACAGCAAAAATCTGGTGGGCAACATCTACCTGAATGTATTTATTTCTGGTTTAGTTGAAATACCTGCATTGATCTTTGTGCTGTTTAGCAACAACTATCTGGGGAGACGTAAAACAGTTTTCTTGCTCATGCTGCTGTCTGGATTGGCCTGTTTTGCTGTTCTAATTATAGACTTAGCAGGTACATGTCATTATTTTGTCGTGAATCTTTGTAAATAGTTAAAATATAATTTTTTAGATTTTACCTTGTTATAAATTTATGCCGTTTATGATATTTTTTACTGGTCTATCTGGAAATAACTTTTTGTATGCAATATTTGAATGAAGTAATTAAAACATTTTTTTACTGTTAACTGACTGAATTTAACATAAATTGTTGCATTGAATGTTTTATGTATGATACTTTAAGGATATAAAACATATCATAATTAAATAAATTAACTAAACTAATTAACAGGGATGAAACCCTATGCCCTCTTTCCATTCCAATTAATACTGTCTGTTTACCAAATATATTTGTATAAAACTAAATCAATGCATTATTCCGTACAGGACAGTCTAAGAGCCTGCCAGCATTAGTTATAACTATGGCTATGTTTGGCAAATCCTGTATATCTGGGGGCTGGGCAGCGGTACAGATTCTATCGGCGGAAACATTTCCAACTGTCATCAGGTTAGCCCACTGTTCTGTTAATAAGCACTTGCACTATGCACGGTGAAACTTAATTTCATACTTATTTATATTGGGTAGGGAACCTAAACTTATAGTGAATCCCAGCAACATTAATTTAATTGAGCTTGAATTTAACACAAGACAGTTAAGTTACTGTTGCAAGCTCTTATCTTATGTCTATTTTAATTCTTGAACCTTTCTGCAAATAAAACAATACACATATTTTCAATGTCCCATTGTAGAAATATAGGTATTGGTGCTTGTTCCATGGCTGCAAGAGTTGGAGGGATTGTTGCTCCACAGTTTGGCTATCTGGTAAGTCTGATTCTAATATACCAGTTGGAAGTGAAACTTTATTTGTCATTGGTCAGTTTTAAAGGATGGGGGCACGATGGCTGAACGGCAGTGCGAACAGCTGGCGTACCAATGGTTGTTGGTTTGAATCCTGGCGCAGGCTAGGTGTCCCTGAGTCCACCCAGCTCTGATGGGTACCTGACCTAAGTTGGGGTAAAGTAAAGGTGGCTGTACATAGTGCTGGCCACACAATCACCTAGTATGCCGTGGCCACAGAAACTGGTGAATGCTGCTTCACCGGCCCTATTGATCAATTTGGTCTGACAGGATACTTTACTTGTACATTTCCAAAGGATAAGACAAATATCAAATGAATTTTTCTCATAAACCTTAAATGTTTTAATCCCTTCCCAGCCTGAAAATGTGCTAAATACATATAAAAAATGTGTAGACTATTGACCAAATGCTTTATTCTTGTGACAGTTAATGCTTTATTCTTGTGACAGTTAATGCTTTATTCTTGTGACAGTTAATGCTTGATTCTTGACTGGAATTTATGAAATTATTATTCTCAATACTGAAGGCATAAAGTAATAAGATAATTCAATTTTAATAAGAAATTCGTTTGAATAAAAAAATATTAATTGTTATAAAGGTTTTTTGTATTTATGTACAAAAAAAAATATTAATTGTTATAAAGATTTTTTTGCATTTATGTACAAATAAAAAATATTAATTGTTATAAAGATTTTTTGTATTTATGTACAAATAAAAATATTAATTGTTATAAAGATTTTTTGTATATATGTACAAATAAAAAATATTGTTATAAAGATTTTTTGTATTTACGTAAATTGTGCGATTGTTTACAAATACTGAGCTATATATACATGGAATCCTTAATCTCTTTAATTTGTCTGGAAAATGCAGATTTATGTATAGATAAGTGGTGCGTATGCTAATGACACTGACATACATAATCATAAACATTTATAAAAACATTCACGAGCGACCGAAACCAGTCATATTATTAGTGCACCTTTGGTATTTATTTCGTGCCTGAGTATAGCCTGAGTTATGAATAAAATAAAATAACTGTATGAATGTAATTAATACAATACTTACTCGGGTAATAATTTGATTTTTGGCATTCAACACATTCAGTTGAGAAAGATCGACAGCCATTTTGTTGAGTTCATTTTCAAAACCACATTTTCAGAAAGTGTTTAAGCAAAGTCATAATGTATGTGATAACTTTGGGTAGAGCTTGAGGTTTGGAGTGTGGTCTGGGGATAAGTGTCAATGGGTTTGGTATGATAAAATGTTCTGTGAATAAATATTGTGAGTGATTCTCGTGCAAAGTCTGAATGTAGAAGCAATGTGTTGTGGGATATGGCTCAGTGTAATAAAAAAAAGTTTGTGTTGTTAACACAGGAGACTGCATCGTTTTGAGGCTGAACTGTGACGTAGTGTCCATTGCTATTACTATATCATTAAATGTTATATTTTTGTCGTTCCAATCTATTTGAGTTTATTTATTGAGTTTTTCAGAATATAATTATTTTACCTAAGATCCCACAATCACCACAATGTACATATGTACTTTAATGTATGTAAATGTCTAAACTTTGCCATAAGCATACGCACCACTTATCTATTTATAAATGTCTGCATTTTCCTCACATTTTAAAGTTTTATTTTAAGTGATTGAGCACTCCATGTAAATATAGCCCAGCTCAGTGTTTAGAATATAGCCCAGCTCAGTGTTTAGAATATAGCCCAGCTCGGTGTTTAGAATATAACCCAGCTCAGTGTTTAGAATAAGCAATATTGAAGATCAACTCTACTTGTGTACAAATGGTGGAAGAAGTAAAAATTATTGAACACATCATAGTCTTGTCTAGCAGAAGATGATTGCTAAAAGAAACTTTAAGACACTATGCAACTTCTAATATACTGGTAATATGGATCAAACTGCCTCTTAAAAAATATTTGTGTCGTAAAGCTTTGTGTAGTAATTTATAATACTTGTTTCTGTTAGGTCTGTTTCATTTAAACTTGCTGTTTTATTGTGCTAGTGAAGAGTTCATGAGTTTTCTATTCATTGAAACATTTAATGATAACATTATATTTTGTTTCTCTCTTTAAGGGCAAGTCATCAATGCATGTGCCATTTACAATATTCGGTATACTGGCTGTCACCTGTAGTTTTTTGGTTTTGCTATTAAATGAAACCAAAGACACTCCATTGCCTGACAGGATTCATAAAACAGCACCATCAACAGCAGCTGAGCTTGAAGTACTGAACAATACAAAGTATAGAGTTGAATGTGGTGCTGGGGACTCACTGCCTGCCCAAAAAGAGTCTCAATGTCAATAATTCCAGAATCTCTTTCCTGACATTGACACAGATATTTATATTAATTTATTAATAATTTATGATTTAACATAATGAATAAACTGTTGACTGAAAGCCATGGGAAGTGGGGGGGGGGTCCTTTGATCAGCAATTATTTTTATCTGAAGAACAGAGAAAGATATTTAATTTAAAATTGGAGATCTACAAGGATAATTAGTTTTAGAAGAAAATAACAACTATGTTATCAATAAAATCCTAAGTAAACCATCACTATATGTAATCTGCTTGTTAAGAAAATTTAGGCTTTCTAGACATTCAAAAGTGCTTTGTAATACTAAAAGTAAAAGACCAACTGAGTAGATTTTTCTCAGAGGCAAAATTTGGAATAGCCTCATACCAAAGTGATGCTTTGTTGGGGAACAAAATAAACAAATCATGACCCACTAAACCTATATTTATTTAACCATTTTTTTTTTCAAAATAATGAACAATTGGCAATATGAAGTTTTCTACAAAAGTTGCACATTTAAGTGCTAATATTGAACTAATTAGTGTAAATTCTGATTAATTTTTTGAATAAATGATTTTATTAGCATTTACATACTGAATACAAAAAATAAAATAGTTTGTGTTTGACATGAAAACCTATTCAGTTGGTCTTGAAAGCCTTCAGTTTGTTGACATATTGACCTAATCATAATGGTTTTCTTGAGACATCCTTTAAAAAAAAGTTATAAAACAAGTAAAAATTTTACAGTTAAGTTACAAATAGTAACAACTAAGCAATGCAAGTTATCTAAAAGTTATTTAGTTGTGGTTACTTTATATCAGTAACAAAAATGTGGAACAGCTTTAAAAAATTGAACTTACATTCCCTTTGTTTATTTAAATGTGCTGATTCCATTGAAGATGCAAAAGTAACAAACCTTCAGGTGTACATGATTATAATCTTTTGCATGTCTAGTATAAAGTGTGTGGATACATTGATAGCAGATCAAAAACAGTGTTTTAATTTATAGCCAATAAATATGTATGAAGGAGCATTGAAGCATAAATAAAGCATCAGTGAATACTTTGCAGTGGAGAAAAAAAAAGACTGCATATTTTCTGTAAGGCTGTTTACTCAATGAAAAATTGCTATAGTCAATACTGTGTTAATAAACAATAACACAAGATACAATCAGATAAGATGTCTGAATTACTAAACCTATAAGAACTTATATTGTTTTATTTAATCAACATTCACTGGTTTTTACATATGTTTTAAAAGTATTTATTTGCTGTTGGAAGACAAACTTTTATATCCAATTAAATTGACAATACTGCTGTCCATTTATATTTCTATGTTGGAGAAATGTGTAATTTAAAATGCAGATATTCCTTCATTGTTTGAACATTCTGAGAATGTTCAATGGAAATTGCATTCATTGTTGTTTTTTCATATCGCCAATTCCTGCCAGTATTAGATCATTAATGTTTTGATAGATGATTTAGTTTTTTTGTGAGCCAGACAGACACGTTTACTTATATTTTAAAACCAACAATAGGCATTGCTATATTATATTATTCTATTCACAAAGAGAGAAAGTGAGATGAACAAATTGTACAGTAGGATGTGATCATTTGATTTTCATTTTTCTCAGCTCACTCTCTACCTCATTATTTCTGATCCATTTTGTTTCCACTATTAGCCTAGTAGACTTGAAAAAAAGCACCAATATATTGTCCTTTCAAATGTATTTATTATAACTATAGAGATTTAATTGAAATTCAATAGAAATTCTATGTAGTAATAAATGAAAAAATTGAGTCTGGCAGCTATATGCTCTAAATGTATCTCCTAGTCTGCCAGCTTTATGCTCTAAATGTATCTCCTAGTCTGCCAGCTTTATGCTCTAAATGTATCTCTCTCTAGGTCTTGGAGCTTTATTGCATTTTCTTCTTCCTTGTTGTCAAGGAGTTACAGGAACAATAAACTGAATGTTTTATTTGTTGTTGAGTGATGAAATATGACCATATTATGTATTCAAGTTTCAAAATCTATTTGGGTTGAGTTGTCATTGCTACTATACAACTATTTGTTGGAAGGCTGTTGAGAAGAAAAGACTCTATATGTTGGTGGTCAGCTATATTAATTTATGCTTGCACATGGATATTTCTGCCCTTAAACTTGAAGATCTAATCTAATACAAATATTTTCCATTTTGTTGTTTTTAACTTGTATTTAACTTGGCAGTGTTCAGGTTATTGTTTACATAGTTATTAATATTTACTTCAAAAAAAAAGGGGGGGGGGGTGGGGGGGGGTCAAAATTTCAGGCTTTGTTTTCTTTTGTCTGTTTTTTTTTTTATATTAAGGATTAGATTATAACTTTATCAAAAACATTTTGGAAAAAATATGAAAATATTTGTTCCTTAAATTTAAAGTGAATTAACTGTGTTGTTTTATTTGAGTTCATGAATTGTTACAATTAAATGCAGAAGTTTTTGTTGTATTAATTTTTTTTATCAAGTTAAACAGAACATTTCCATGATACTTGTTACTTACAACATATCCTGACATATCTCTTTGAATTTACTTGATAAGATCTCCATAAATTTACAATTTTGGTATTGTTTTTTTTTTTATCATATTTGAAACTTTAACATGAGTTGTTTTTTTTATTATTGCATGTTTGGTTGTAAGACTTTTTATTACTATTTTTATATTTTAAAAATAAAAAAAACGATTTCTTTACAAAAATATTTGTTGAGCTTGCATTTTGTATGTATTGATTTTTTAAATTAGAAACTTTTTTTCCACTCTGTCTCTCCCTTAGGCCAGAGCTTTTGTTCTGAGAGTTCAGTCATCCCATAAAGTTCATAAAGCTTTGGATGATAATAACTTTATTAACTGGTCATGTGCTTTTTAATGCAGTCTAGAGATATTGCCCTGGGCCAGACGGCTGCTCTTCACTCAAACACACACAACATGAGGGCACATAGTAGATTGCTTAAGATGTTCTACAGTATAACCTGATTGCTGAACATGTTCTACAGTAGGCCTACAACCGATTGCTGAACATGTTCTATGCAGACAGATAGCTAAAGAGGTTCTACAGCTACTGTATAACAGTTTGCCGAAGCAGTACTAATGTGACACAGTCAGGAGTATAATATTTCATCATTTCCTTCAGGTAACTCGACTCGAGTATAAAAAAAGATATCCAGGCAATTATTTGTAATAGAGTTAGAACTTATAAGCTAACTATCTTATCTTATACATTACAGACGCTCCTTCTATAAAGAAGATTATTGCGTCCTACGCTCATCCGTGGTCCGAGTCTAGTCTTGCATTTTTATTGATGTTTTAAATGATGTTAAGTTACTGGTTTTCCTGGCTTGTTTAGGCAACCCATTCCATGCCCGAATGCCACTCGGGAAGAAAGAGTACTTATAATACTTATATGTATTTTTTCTCGCTTAACGGACAAGGAAAGTGTTTTTGTCTTTATGTTTATCTGAGCGTTGCAACAGGTTGTTATTGGGTTGTATTTCTAAATTTGAGTTTAATGCCTAATGTATTATTACTACTTTACTCTTTGCTCTTCTGTCCTCTAGTGTTTCTAGGTTTAGTGATTTGACTAATGGTGTTACTCTTGTTAATTGGGAATATTCGCTAGTTATGAACCTTGCAGCTCTTTTTTGGATTTGCTCTAATTTTTTTTTGTTTTCTTTAGTTGATGGGTCCCATACAGGTGCTGTATATTCTAGTATAGGCCTAACTAATGTGAGATAGTATTTTAGTTTTATATTCTTATTACATTTGTAAAAGTTCCTTTTTATGAATCCTAATGTTTTGTTAGATTTTTTAATTCCTTCATCAATATGAGGGTTCCAACATAACTTGTCATTTTTTATTACTCCTAAATACTTAGCATTGTTAGTTTGAGTTAGTTCTTTACCATGAATGAAGTAGTTTGCTATTATTGGTTTCTTTTTCTTGGATACCCTTATTAGTTGGCATTTTTCTGGGTGAAAAGACATACTCCAGTTTGATTCCCATTTTTGTAGTTCATCTAGGTCTTTTTGTAGGAGTTCACTATCTTTTCCTGTCTTTATTGTTCTATAAATTATGCAATCATCGGCAAATTATCTTACTTTTGTTCCTGTGTTGATGCAATTTGGCAGATCATTAATATGAATTAGAAATAGAAGGGGTCCTAGAACAGTTCCTTGTGGAACTCCTGAGTTTACAGTTATTGGTGATGAATTGGAGCCATTTATTACCACAGTTTGTTCTATGCCTATAAGAAAGTCCTGAATCCACTGATGTAAGGGACCAGAGATGCCAAAATATTTAAGTTTTTTTTAATAGACAAGAATGATGAACTTTATCGAATGCTTTGGAAAAATCTAGTAATATAGCATCAATTTGGTTGTTATTATCTAATCCCTTAGACAAGTCATCTATTAGGCCTATTAAATGAGTCTCACATGATCTATTTTTCCTAAAGTCATGTTGGTGTGGGAACAGTGCATTAAGTTTGTCTAGTTGATTTACTATACTACTATATATTATATGCTACGCTTGTTAGGGAAACAGGTCTGTAATTTCCGGGGTCAGATTTATCTCCTTTTTTGAAAAGGGGGGTTACATTAGCTAATTTCCAATCTTATTACCACTGTAACAAGTGAAATAAAACTAATTTGATAAGACAAAATTCTGCTGTGTGTTAGAACTGTGCGTCTCTTTTCTGAGTTCTAAAGAACTTCTAAAACACAAAATAAAGCAATGTAAAACAACGTGGACCTTGACCTACACTTCTTTACCCATGGGCCTCAAAGATTGGCTAAGTATGTAAACCCCAGATACGTTCCCATTAACAATACACTGGCGGGGGGACGCATGGACGACCGCTCCTGTTCTTGAGGGAGCTATCTTCTCCTACCAAGCGGGCCCCAGGTGGCGGATAGGGGAATGACCTTTAGATATAAGGGTTAGCCGTGAATACTGAATAAGCGGCCGCGGACCAACTGGTTTGCTGTCATGGAGTGTGAGTCGGGGTATCCCTTGGTAAGGATACTCTTTAAAAAATGCCTTATAAATCCAAGGAAATGACTCCAAAAAGCGAACATAGAGCGCTCAAACTCTAAACCCGGACAGATGAGGCCGCTAGCTAGGGATAGCAATAATCTAGGAGAGAAAACTCCAAAAATAAATCAACTGCTGCCTTTCAGACGATCTTGGTTTATCAAAGGCTATGGAAGCAAATCCAGAAAGAAAAGCAGGCTTAATCTAGAGTCCACGGGCCAACTGGCGCAAAACACATCGGCAGCGCAAAACACATTGGCACGCAAACCTCAAAATGATGGAGGAAACATAATAATACATATTATAGTTGTGGCGTCCTGCCTGTGGAATCCCGCCGTGCAGGTAGGGGGCCGGGCTCTCCGCCTCGAAGGAGCCCACCCAAGCGAACTGGTGGTTCTTCCTCCTCTGCTTGTGAAGTCAGGAGCAGAGAAAAGGAAGTAAACCCTACTGACAAGAACATACATAAAGAGGAAAACAAAACACAATTTAGTCTTTCTCCAATGGAATGCAGAGGGCATCCAAAAGAAAAAAGAAGCTTTAAAGATCTTCCTCCATGAAAATGAAGTAGATGTGGCATGCATCTAAGAAACTCACCTCAACAGCAATCTGCATTTCTCAATTAGGCTACACATGTGTTGGGACCGGTTCCTTGGAGAGGAGGGGCGGGTCCCTGGTTTGCACAGCCTCGGCTCTACCCAAGGCGACTTAAGTCTAATGCCTAAGAGGACAACTAAAAGGGTCTAAAACAAACTGACTTCACTACTAAACTAAAACTAAAATAAAAGTTATAATAAGAAATACAAAGGAAACTTTATGAACAAACGAGCAATATTTATTTAAATGAACTAAATCTGCACGCCTAAGATCCGACGGAACACAATACATACAAATTATAAAGTACTTATACCAAAACTATTAAACAAGACAATAGAAAGAGTTCAAGCAAATTGACTATCTAATAAACTATAATTAATCATCCACTATCTACCATCGAAATACCCAACCAGAATACTAATTCTCAATTCAGGAATGGATCCCGCTTTCAACATCAACAATTGTAGTAATACAATACAATCAACACATGCTTAAGACAAGACAGGGAAAACTGGTCTAAAGGGGGAATACTTACTCTCGTTAAAAACAACATACTTACCTCAGTTTCAGATATCACCATACCAAGCACCACACAATTTGAAATAATGGGGACCAAGCTCATCCTCCAGGGAAGACCTAAACGTAATCAATTGCTACTGCCAAACAAAGACAAACCAGACAAAGAGCTAGAACTTGGCAGAATTCAAATCCCAATAAATGAAGAGTGTCTAATACTGGGTGATATGAACACCGCTTACAGAGCTGGGGATATCCAGACCTCAATGCCAGGGGAGAAGAAATTGAGGAGTGGCAAGCCGAAAACAGTCTGATTCTCCTAAAGTCCTAAACCAACCAGAAGACCCCCCCCCCACACACACACACACCTTTTACTCCAGATCATGGATTACTTCATCAACTCCAGACTTAGCCTTTGCTACCAATACAATTTCCAAAGGAAGTAAAAGAGTAGTCGCTGACCAACTAGCCACCAGTGACCACAGACACATTCTCATCCAAATAGGAACCACTCATCTGCCCATAGAAAACCCCACCGTTCCCAGATGGAATTACAAGAAAGCAAATTTTAACCTCTATGAACGCTTAACAGATGTCTATGTGACACACATCAATGGAAAAACAAATCGGATAAACAAATCCTACACTGAATTCTCTAGAGATGTCTATGTGACACACATCAATGGCAAAACAAATCGAATAAACAAATCCGACGCTGAATTCTCTAGAGATGTCTATGTGACACACTTCAATGGCAAAACAAATCGGATAAACAAATCCTACACTGAATTCTCTAGAGATGTCTATGTGACACACATCAATGGCAAAACAAATCGGGTAAATAAATCCTACACTGAATTCTCTAGGGCTCTCCTTAAAGCAGCTAAGGAATCCATCCCAAGAGGAGCCAGGAAAAATTATATACCAAACTGGTCTCAACACTTGGAACTCCTACACAATGTAACCATCAAAACAAGAAACCTAGCAGAAAAATCCCCAACAATAGAAAATAATAAACAACTAAAAGCTGCAAATGCAATCTTCAGAAAGGAATATTTCTCGTCAATTAGGAAGAGCTGGCATAAAAAGACAGAAAAACTAAATGTAGACAGAGATAGACATAAGCTGTGGAAAATCGCCAAAAGTCTGAACCAAGAGGAGAACCAATCTTCGACAATAGTCCTAGACGCAGACCAAAAAAAGCTCACAGGCCCGTAGCTGCACAAAAATTTATAAACCACTTTAGCAGCGTAGGAAATATTAGTATCACCGAAAAAAGAGCCAAAGAAGTCAAGGACCACATAGAGAAAGCTCCAAAAATGTCCACACCACACTCTCATGGAATGACAGCAAATCTCAGCATGAAAGAGTTTGATGATTCACTGAAACTCCTCAAACCCAAACAAGCTCCAGGATCAGACAAGATCTCAAATGATATGCTTATTCATTTAGGACCTCTGGCTAAGATAAAACTACTACAAATATTCAATGCTAACTGGAAGTCAGGAAAAATTCCAACTGTCTGGAAAAAAAATATCATGATCCCTATACTAAAGCATGGTAAACCAAGAAACCAGTTGACAGATACCGCCCAATAAGTCTAACCAGTTGCGTTTGCAAACTAATGGAAAGAATGGTCGACAATAGGCTCACATGGCTTCTTGAATCTGAAAATCTACTAGCAGATGAACAGGCAGGTTTCAGAAAATGTTGATCAACAGAAGACCAAAGAGCTTACATAGCCCAAGAAATAGAAGATGGCTTCCAGGAAAAGAAACCAACGACCATTGCCTGGGTCGACCTAGAAAAAGCATTCGATAAGGTCTGGAAAGAAGGTCTAATCCTAAAACTATTTAACAACCATATATCCCACAAAATGTTAAACTGGATTGCAGAATACCTAACAAATCGCAAAGCTATAGTCAACATGCAAGGAAAAAGGATCAACATAGCAACAATACAAAATGGAGTCCCCTAGGGAGGTGTACTGTCACCCACACTATTTCTAATTTTCATAAATGACCCAATATAACATATTCCTAGAAAAATGAAAAGCAGCATGTACGCCGACGACCTTGCTCGAATAAGCACAGAAGAATATATAGGCACCTCAAAATTTAGGCTACAAGATGCACTAAACAACCTCAACCTATGGTCCAAAGAATGGGGAATGACCATAAATTCAAAAAAGACTACATACTCAATTTTCTCTCTATCTACTAAAGTACAAAGCCTCAAACTGACCTTAGCCAAAACAATCCTTGAAAAAAAATGACAATCCCACATATCTAGGAGTTTGACCCAAGACTAACCTGGAAATATAAAATAGAAAACACACAGAAAAAGGGAATCCAAAGACTAGCGTTGATGAAAAAACTTGCTGGCTCAGTCTGGGGTGCAAATCACTCTATCTTGAAAAAAACATACACCAGTTATATAAGGCCTACCCTAGAATATGGAGCCACAGTGTGGGGTTCGGCAGCCCAATCGAACCTCCGAAAAAAAGACAAAGTTCAAAACCTAAGGCTTCG
The DNA here is from genome assembly GCA_949126835.1 of Anisus vortex. Classification (NCBI taxonomy): domain Eukaryota; kingdom Metazoa; phylum Mollusca; class Gastropoda; family Planorbidae; genus Anisus; species Anisus vortex. Next base: position 41,914,520 of record OX421492.1, on the reverse strand, counting down.
AATCATAACAGGAGCAATGAAAACTACCCCAATCAGAGCAATGAAGGATGCAACTAACCTAAGCTCTATGGAAACTAGACGAGAAACCAAAACCTTACTCACTTCACCAAGTTAGAAGCATAAGGACATCACCCTCTAAAACCCAAGCCACTCAAAACCTACTCAACCAAAAGACTTCAAAGATCCAATTTTATACAAGAAGCCAAACATCTAAAATGTAAATAGAAAAAGAAAACATTGCAATTGAACCTACTCAACCCCGCAGCCACTTCCCACCCTGGGACCCAAGCCCTCCACTAAAAATCAGAGACGAACTAAGCAACATAGGGAAAAAATCTGACTATACACCCGAAATACTAAAAGAAGCAGTAAACAACATCATTAGAGAACAATACCCCAAAAATTCATGGACCAGAGTATATACTGATGGGTCATCAGAAAACGATTCGAAAAATGGAGGAGCCGGCATTCTCAAATAGTGGCCAATGGAGAACTCCTAAAAAAAGCCACTGTCACAGGTAGCCTATTAGATAGCACTAGAGCAGAAAAAAAAGCAATTGAGCTTGCTGCAAATATACTAACAAGCCACACTCTATCCCCAACAGCCAGACTGTCATCTTCACTGACGCCAAAACAGTGCTCCGGTCTCTAAAAAAACCAAATGCCCTGATCAACCAGTCACTCAGTACAGAACGTTTAAAACTGAGAAAAAAAACTCAAGAACTGGTTCTCCAATGGATCCCTGGGCATATACAAAATGAAGGAAATGACACTGCCGACACCTTAGCTAAAGCTGGAGGCAGACAAAACCAGACAGACCCATCTCTACACCCCGAAGAAATTAAGGCAATACTCAAAAGGAATGAATCTGAAAGATGGTCTGAGCTGCAACAAAACAACCCAAAGAGTGATGCTTACTACAAACTCTCCCGCCAATTTCAACACATTATCTTCAGACAGGTCACAACAGGCTAAAGCAACACATGTTCCGCAAACTACGAATCGGAACAAGCGAAATGTGCCCCAGCGAAACAGCTCCCGAAAATGCGGAGCATGTCCTTCAGACCTGCCCTCTGTATCATTCTACCCGGTCAGCCATTTGGCCCCTGGGGGCTACCTTCAACGACAAACGGTTCGGTGGACTAGAGCAACTGACAGCCACGGAGCAGTTCATTAAAACTATCGGACTTGTTGTCTGAATTCTCCCAATCATAACATTTGAGAACGAAGAAGAAAAACAGCTCCTGCTGCGCGTCAAAGGGTTCATTGCACCGCCGAGAGGCCCCGAGCCTCGGCGGGGAGGAAGCAACGAGCGCAGCAATCCCGTCACAAATCCTACCCTGGTGCCTGGATGCCCATATCTATAGTATGGGATTTGTGCTACATTGTGCGACATTACAGGTATACGGGCGAGCCACCACGATCATAATCCGAGGGGAATAATTCCGCAGTTTGATTTTAAGTTTCAACGGTGCTGCGGAGACCTTTCCCTGTGTTACACGGCACGCCTTAGGGGGCTGGCGCCCGGACAGAATGTTGGTGTGCCTCCCCCTCCCCCCGTTCACCCCTGAACATCATTACGCCGGAAGGCTCGTCTGGTTTTTTATAGAGGCTGGCTGGTCCTGCGGTTAAGTCACCCGACTGTCAACCAACATGGCCCGGGTTCTATCCCTTGCCACCGACCGATTCCCGCCGCCCTGCAGGAGTTTTGGGCCTAGTGGACGTAATAATCTTCTATCCATAACTAATTACATTAGATAGTTCGGACCTTGACCAGATACAAAATGTCCTTTCTGCATTTATCTTAAAGGCAACGTACTTTGGGAACTCAAACATTGCAATATTCTTTGGGAACTAAAACATTGCAATATTCTTTAAAATACTGAAACAGCGCAATATACTTTGCGAACAGACACGTTTCAACAAACATTTGGAACTAAAAACTTGCAACTTTGTGCTTAGAAACATTGCAATATACTTTGAGACAAAAAAATATTGCAACATTTTTTGGGAACAGTGGCATTGTAATAGTCCTATGCTTTGGAAACAGAAACATCGCAATGTGTTCTAACAAAAAATATATATTTACGTTCTTTGTATAAGCGAACTTCGTCGTCTATTTGGTATACGCTGCTTATGTTGTATTATGCATGTCCAAAAATGGTGACGTTGACATAGATTGGCCACGAATCTCCGAACAGCCCGAAGCGTTTTGAACATCAATGATTTAAAAGCCGGTTTAATATTTTGTCAATGATCGCTTGCTACTGATAGAAATCTAGCTTGTTCATAAAAAAAAGTTGAAGACTTGGTGTGATATTTAGCACAGGTGAAATAAAGTTCATCAGCTATTGGGGTCATGGCATGCAAGGAGATTGTCTAGCCAAAGTAGTGCCCGTGACTCATTTACTTTCCTCAAATGATTTCGCATTTACATTTTAAATGCGGCATAGGCCTATGTGAGTTAAAAAAACAACAACAAGAAAAGTCGTATTGTATGAAGGTGGCCATTTAAGTTTTGTTTGCCAAAACTACTATGTGGTGGAACCCCTCTTCCCGCAAATGCAGTGTCAGTTTTGCTTAAAATAATGCACTGTCTATGAACATGGTGGTACTTTAGCTGTAGGCCAATAAGCTACACTGTCGTTTAACGAGGTGGTACTTTAGCTGTAGGCCAATAAGCTACACTGTCGTTTAACGAGGTGGTACTTTAGCTGTAGGCCAATAAGCTACACTGTCGTTTAACGTGGTGGTACTTTAGCTGTAGGCCAATAAGCTACACTGTCGTTTAACGACGTGGTACTTTAGCTGTAGGCCAATAAGCTACACTGTCGTTTAACGTGGTGGTACTTAAGCTGTAGGCCAATAAGCTACACCATCGTTACACATGGTGGTACTCACAGCAAGGACACAGTAGACGGCTAGTAATAACTTAATAATTGTTCAAAAATATTTACATGGAAAACCAAAGTTACAACAATTTAGAACAGCAAAAATAATGATAATTTAATACAAAATGAATTAGAAAAATTAATGGGCTGTTTTATGCGTAGGTAGGCCTATTAGGCCTATAATATGAATATGCTAAAAAAAAATGTTACACATTAGTTCCGTATATTATAATATATTATAAATATAATACACAATTGTCTGTAGAATTATTTTCTATTTTCTAAAAGTATTTTTCCTCTTTTTAAAAAAAATAAATAAATATATAATTAAAATAATAGAGGTTTGGGGATTTTGGCACGTGCTCCCATACCCCCCTCCCCCTTCCTGTGGTTACGCCTATGGTAAACAATATTATGGAATATCTTTAATTAAGTTTACGACCATAAGACAATAAGCAACACAAAGCAAAAATATCGAAATTATTGGATGATTGCATTAAAAAAAAACAGAAACGAAAAACAGTCAAATTTAATTTAGGTCGGTGACAAAAGTACATCTCACATAGGCGTAATATCGTACTTTTACAAAAACAACAATCTTATGAATATTAAAAGGTAACAAAATCTTTGAGTTTTTTGTGTGTGTGTTTTTTTTTTCAGTTACGATCACCAGGATATTTGTGCGATTTTTAAAGATTGTATGTGTGTTGTGCATGGGTGTGTATGTGTATGAGAAATAGTGTGAGAGAATGACAGGAGAGTAAAAATCTTAACAAAACACCTGCGAATGATATATTATAAGGAAATACTTTATTTTTCAATTTAATCAAACTAATCTGTATCTATCGGGAATCATGTCACGTGGTCTGGACACTCCTGCCAGATTATGCATTGATTAATATTACTTTCACAGGACAGTTCGAACTTCACCCTCCACTCCATATTACTTTTTGCGTAAATGCTTGTAATCTCTAAATCTTCATAAAGACGACAGTAAACGGGGGAGGTTTGGGAGGGAAAGGTGGAGAACTATATATGTGTGGACGTGACTACGTTAACGTTGTATTGTTTTGAGTCCGCTGACTGCGTATATTTTTTTTTCTGTGGTAAAAAAATTAATTCACAGAATTATAGGATCATAAAACCAATATTTGCTTCTGTAGTGGAACTGAAAGGAAAATCTATACTTAATCAAAGGTAGGCTTAAATACAAGTAACTTATTGAACTACCGATTGTTTTAAAAAGAGTCGATGTGTATTTTTAATTGTCCAGGGGCTAAATTTTTGAATGTGATTAAACGGTTATAAATATTTGTCTGAATAGGCCTACTAACTACAATAAATAGTGAGTAGTCAAAAAGTTCATTATGTGGTTAAAATTTAAGCACACTATCTATCTATCTATATATATATCTGTCTCTTTTTATATCTAAAGCATGGATATAGACACTCATGGACTAGCCCCACTTATAAAATGTAAACTCAGTTTAAAATCAAGGCACTGTAAGCGTACGTGCTGATCAATACGGTTTATTACTATTATTAGTGGCACATTATGATCCGCTCACTGAATCTTAGTAAAATTGTTGTGAAATGGATGGCCAACACACATAACGCAAGAGTATGGAGCGGGATGAATTATAAGTTGACAGAAAATAAAAGTTAGATATAGATCTATATGTTCATTCAATGAGTTAACTAACTTTACCCTAAGATATAGAAGGCCCAATAAATCTGGTTGTTTTGTATAACGTACACCCAGTGCCCTCACAAGGGTGAGGGCAGAGTGGGGCATATGCCCGGTGTCGACAATTCTAGGGGACGGCAACTATAGTCTAATGTCTAAATATAGCACTAAACAAAGCAGTTACAGTATGTAAGGAAGCGTCGCTGATACTTTTGCATAGGCTTGTGAAGGCTCTGCGTACACCATAATGTCTGCGCTTCTCTAACGTTAGAAGAAAGAAAGTTTAAGACCAGTTATCCCGATATCGGGTATAAATCTACACCAGCTGTTGATAAGCACATGTTGTTATAAATTGTTTGGTTTTCTTCGTACTAAACTGTTTGCTCAATGGTAACAGGCATTTCATTTAAATTATGGTCAAGATAAAAGCATCGCGATGGGATAACTCTGTAAGGAACGGAGCAAGGGACATAACTACAACGGGTCATGTTCTTCCAACGGCCTTTTAAAAAATGTGTCCGAAAACTATTGATTCATTTCAGTGACTCGGGCGCAAACGCTAGGGAAAAAAGCACTCTGGTCTCGATATCTTAATATCTGTACAGATACTTATTTAAGACTAACTGGTACAGAGTGAATGAAATGTTATAACCTGCAGGCTATAAGCATATCAAAATATGATAATTGTTTGAGTGCCTGTGTATTTTATTCCGCCTCTAGTTCGATCATGATTAAAACTATATAGACGCTAAACTACACAGTAAGCCTTACACCCACTCCCCTTCCTTCCCCTAACTAAAACAATATAGACGCTACACTACACAGTAAGCCTTACCCCTCCCCCTCCCCTTCCTTCCCTTCAATTTTATTTTGACATCACTATACCTCCTGTTCCGCCCCATCAATATTCATTACACGTGGCTATGTTCTCATGTCACTATGTTCTGATTTTAATTCTCAAGTGATGAATCAAGTAAATGTTTATTGTCGATCCTATAGGATTAGATATAATTATAGGTGTCAAATTCAAGATCCACGGGCGGCATCCGACCCGGTGTACAACTAAATCATACCCAGGAAAATATTTTAGTTCAATAAAAAGTGTAATAGCCCGGTGTTATGAAGTATAATTCAATTTTCCTGATATAGCCACTGTCTCAAACGAAAGCTTTTCCGATTTTGCCTTATAAGTTTACAGAGGTTCCTTCTAGTTAGAAGATTATTACGTCCACTAGGCCCAAAACTCCTGCAGGGCGACAGGGATCCGTCGGTGGCAGGGATAGAACCCGCGACCTGTCCGTTGGTTTTTGGTTGACAGGCCGGTGAACTAACCGCTGGGCCAGCCGGCTTCATTCGATTCGGGGAGTATAAGTGAAAATTAAAGATTTTAGAATACTGGTGAGGGTGATGTCGCTATTACAGAAAAAGCAACGACCTGTCGCTCATTTTGGAACGACGCATAAGAAATATTGTAATGCCCGGACATTGCACCCCTCCTTCCTGCTTGCTTCAGACCGATTGCGCGCGACTTGATCCTTTATCGTGTTTGGTAAACTTATATTTTTTATTTGTAAGCAGCTGTGGGGGCGTCCATTAATTACGTCAACAAAATAGGGGGGAGGGGGGGGTCTAAAAAAGTTTGACAATTGTTGACATGGGGGAGGGGGGGGGTCAAGAAAAGTTGACGTCAACAATGTTACTTTTTATTAATAATAAAATTTATTACAAAATTCTACATTTGCCATGTTTCACTTACATAGATAACATGCAAAAATATGGCTTTAGGCTACGTTAATACACATATAAGTAAGCTTACAGTTGACATGTCCTTTGTGTGTTTATCTTGTAAATTTGTAGATCTATGTATAAGTGGAAACTAATGCAATCGTTAGCAAGGCAGTGTGAACGACCAAAATTGTAGAAAACAACATCTTCGCTGTTTAGCGTCGGGTTGTCCATTGTGTTTTAATTAGATAGTTTCGCTTTAATTAAATCCGCAATCCGTATAATTTTTATTACAAGAGCTGCCGCTAAGTTTAAGTGTGTAGGCCTATTGGTAAACTGAGCAAAAAACAGTTTTGTTTAAAATAACATATAAATTCACTGTAGGCTGATGGGCAGCTTGCATTTGGTTGGGCGAGTTTAAAGCTCATGCAAGAGTCTTCAAAAAAAGGATAATTCTTTTCTTGCACAAATCATCACCTGTTTATCAATTATATTCTTAACATGTTAATACTATTTTTCAAAATGTATTTGTCTTAATGCTTAAAAAACAAAATAGTAAAAAAAAGTCGGACATTTTAAAGATTTTGCCTGCCGGACGGAGGACATGAGTCTAAAGAGGTGGACATGTCCTTCTTTTGCCGGACGTCTGGCAACCCTATTTTAGCTAGACATGGTGGCTGGAATAACAAATGAACACAAACACACCAACAAACTGTCTGCAGAGTACGTTCAGAAACCCAGTTTTTTTGCCGCTCAGTAAGCGCCAGAGACTGGCGTTCGTTATGTAAGCCATGTAAACGATGGCTGTGATTGACAACAGAACTAAAAACAACAATAGGCCCTCCCTGACACTTTAAGTAATGTTTGCACAACATTAAATGAAGTGTATTGTGTGAATCTCCAACATGGTTATTTTAAAATATTTCCTTCAGAAAAATAATTCGTGGCCACCTCATGAATTACGAAATACACCACTACGAAATACTTAGCCTACCTTGTTTCCTTTTAATAAATATAATATACCTGTACATCAGCTCTACATAGACTACAAAATGGCTTATGATAGTATTAATAGAAAATTTATATATGAAACACTGGAATTCTTTGGGATCCCTAATAAGCTAACTAGACTGATATATATGACACTTTGTAAATCTAGGAGTAAAGTCAAGGCTCAGGGAGAATACTCGCGTGAATTCCCAACTCAACAAGGACTACGACAATGAGACTCACTATCGTGCATGCTATTTAACCTAGAATTAGAGAGAGTCATTAGAAACATTAATGTAGACACTAGAGGGACGATAACAGAATATTTCAATAGAGAAGCCCCAGGCATACGCCCCAGCGGAACTCTATATAGCCAACCTCTGCAGTATCTAGCATATGCTGATGATATAGCCTTACTTGAAAATAATAAAAATTCCATTCAACAAGGTCTTACAGAGCTTGAAGATGCCTCCAAGCTGGCAGGACTTGAGATCAATGACCACAAAACAAAGTACATGGTACTGATGAGGGATGATACATAGGAAGAAGATAAGGAAGACTTCAAAACCAAGAATCGCACATTTGAAAGAGTAGATACTTTCAAATACTTAGGGTCAAGCCTTAATGAAAGGAATGAGATACTACCTGAAATAAAAGAAAGAATAGCTGCAGGAAATCGTGCCTATTTCAGCCTCCAAAATGTATTCCGCAACAAAAATATCTCAAAAAGAACAAAGAAGGTGATGTACAAAACCATAAGACCAGTGGTGATGTAGCCTATATGCTAGCAGTGAAACATGGACAATGACAAAATCCATTGAGACCTTGCTACCTGGGAAAGAAAAGTGCTGAGGATGATATATGGAGCTTTGCAAGACACAGATGGCTGGAGGTCAAGAACAAACCAAGAACTGTACACCCTGTACGAGGATCCAACGGTGGTAGCCGAGATAAAGAAGGGCAGACTGAGGTGGGCAGGCCACGTGGAAAGAATGACAGAAGGCAGAGCAGCCAGAACAGCACATCACCAAAGGTCAAGAGGAAAGAGGCTTAGGGGCAGACCAAGACAAAGATGGCTCGAAACTATAGAGTCAGATCTACACAATCTTGATGTGCGGGCTTGGCGAAGAAAGGCTTGAAATAGGCCCGAAGGAAAGGGGGTGGTGGAGCAGGCCAAAGCCCTACAGGGGCTGTAGCGCCATAGGGATGGATAGATGAATTCTAATAGGCTATATAGACAGATAGGTTTGCTGACTACGTTATAATAGGTGAAACATTAAAATTAGGTCGATTAGGCTACATAGTTCTATTTAGTAATTTTTACGTTTTAATTTCTAATTTTCTGTAAAAATTGTATGAGATAAAAATGTATTAGTATCAGAGGCGTCGCCGGGATTGCAAGGTGTAGGTGGCAAATAGTGCAAGGTAGGAGAGGTGTGTGTGTGTGGACAATAATGCAAGAAAGAATAGTGAACAAAATATGGTTAAAATAGAAGGCTATAATTAACAACTGGTGCACAATTTCCCCCTACATTTTTTTAAAATTAACATTGTACCAAAAGCTCATTAGTGAAACGTAAAATTAGATAAAATTAAATATTTATATGAAAAGAACATTAGTAAACAAAAAGGAAAGAAATATTGTTAAGATCCTCGGATCGGAAAAAAATGTGGGAGGGGCGAGTGAGGGGGGCAGGAACCATGTTACACCCCCTTTTGTGGCTACGCCTATGAACGTTATAGTCCATTTGAAATCTTTTAACAAGTTTTAAAATGTATTACAATTAAGTATAGTATATATAGTATAAACCTTTCCGTTTCAAATCTATATTAAACATAAAAGCAAGCGTCTAAAATTGTGTTTCTTGTTTTGAGAGGGGGGGGGGGGGTAACAAATTGTTGACGTAATTATATAGGGGGGGGGTCTCTGAAAGTTTGACAGTTGTTGACAAGGGGGAGGGGGGAGGTAAAAATCGCCAAAATATTGTTGACGTAATTAATGGACGTCCCCTGTTCACTGTGAATAAAATTAGCAAAAAACGTTACTCAGGGAAATGAGTAAATCTCTTATGTTATAACGCAAAACCTTACTGTAAGCATAAACGAATTTGCTGCAAAGATATTTACTTCCTATTATGACAAATTGGCAAAAGCGAGAAAATTGGGATACCTACACTTGTTTTTGTCTTGACGTTTGCCTGTTTCTTAATACATGTTTTTAACACGTCATGTTTCCTTCTTTAAACTGCTCGACAAATGTTCTACCGCAACCGTAAGTGTGATTCGAGTTTTGGCCCCATCTGTGCGATTGAGTTTGCCACCCCTCTACTAGTGTAATCAGTAGGTATATACACAGATGTACGCATGCACGTACACACGTGTGTGTGTGAGTTTATATAAAGTGAGTGTGAACGAGAGAAAGTGGAACAGGGAGAGAGAGAGAGAGAGAGGAGGGTAGGGTGCGATTCGATAAGCTCGTTAATCCCTACAACAGAATTTACGACCCAATAAGCTAACCAAAATGTGTATGTATTAAAAATGTCGAAGTTGGCAGATTAAAAAAATGTTTTTTTTCAACTTTGTAATGTCTGCAACATGTATTCAATACAATACACAACGTTACCACTAGGCATGTTCACTATTTATTTACTTTTTTATTAGATGATCCTCATAAGTTATAATTACAAATCTGTATAGCCTACGTTATGGCAAAAAATTGTAGAAACTTAGTTACTTACTTACTTACTGCCCGTAAAGTGGTTGGCGCATAGGGCAGCAACTAAGTCTTCCCACTTTTTGTCTGTCACGTGCGATAATTTCGATCGTACCCCAGGAGTGACGAGAAGATTAGTTGGCTATATATCAAAATACGAAGATGTTAGCAGTTTGATTTGCACCCCTCCCCCCCTTTCTTGTTAAACTAACACCTGTTCGTATTTATTCAGCTTTTTATACTATAAAAAAAAACAATAATTGAGAACTACAGGTGTATGTAGGTCAATACAAGGAAAGAGTTTTATATCAATCATTCATTGTCCATTACCTCATTACTTTTGAATATTGAAATTGTAAGACAATTTTTAACGTTTCTTTCGATTTGATGCTTATAATTTCTTTTTTCTATAGTGCCTTCTCATTATTTATTTTATATTAGATTCATATTGTTTACTGACTTTACACACTCACACACAAACACACAAAAACACACAACAAAATGTATGATAGGCCAACTTGTACACAATTATAAATATGTGTACATTATAGTTACTTATACCAACGGCCGCAGGCATTAGACTAGTTATTGTTTAACAATTTAAGCTGCTTGTAAAACATCCTCTACTTATACAACATTCTTCGTCATACATTATAATAAAAGTATTGTACTTCTACAACATTCTTCAATTACTTGTACAGCATTCTTCGTCATACATTATAATAAAAGTATTGTACTTCTACAACATTCTTCAATTACTTGTACAACATTCTCTGAGAATCTATCCATATACTGGTTGACAATCGCTCCCTCCTCACTTGAAATCATAAAAACATTCCCAATCAACATGAGTTCGCATAATGACATGGAATTTCTTCTTCTGGACAGAGAATGAAGGCCCACAGAAAGCTGTTTAGAGTTCTTGTGTTAATTGCCGCAGCTTGGGTTTTTGCCATCCCGATCATCATGTATTCAACATTCTTTAGCGGCTCAAAGACAGAAATCCACACACTTGGCAAGTTCCTTGCATCTGATGAAATCAAAAGGCTACATGTCGACAAAGAACTGGTCAAGGTAAAAAAAAAATCCTAGATAAAGCCATTGCAAATGTTAATCATTATATATGTATACTTGTACAGCATTATATATGTATACTAGTACAGCATTATATATGTATACTTTTACAGCATTATATATGTATACTTGTACAGCATTATAGATCATAGTAGAAAATATGAATATTTGTGAAAAATTATAGATACTTCTACAACAATATAGATAATTGTACAACATTATCAATTTAGATACTTGCACAACATTATAGATAAGTGTACAACATCATAGATAATTGTACAACATTATAGATGCGTGTGCAACAATATAATAATATAGATACTTGTACAACATTATAGATACTTGTGCAATATTATTGTTAATGGTATCTTTAGTTGTTAACCATTAAACAATGTAATAAATTGTCTCTCACCAGTCTCTTCGTTTGGTACTTACTTTCAGTCCAATTTATTTATATATTTAACAACACAGTTATCGCAGCACAAATAACTTTTAATTTACATTATAAAATCCAATTATAGCGAAATATATTAGTTCCAGGTTTACGAAAAACATCTTCATAACGTCCAAACGTTCTAACACTCTAAGTCCATTTTATATCCATTTACTCTTCTTTCAATACATATGTCTTTCTCCGACCAGAGCTTAGCAGTTAACTAAAAAATACACTCTTCCCTCTTCACATGACCAGCATCGCAACTCTCGTGATTCTCACTGCTTAAAGCTAACAACGCAGTAGAATTTAATTACGCATGATTGTATCAAGGATTGAACTAGACTAAACATTTCTAGAGAACTCTTTTATCTTAATATTCTTATCTTATACATTACAGACGCTCCTTCTATAAAGAAGATTATTGCGTCCTACGCTCATCCGTGGTCCGAGTCTAGTCTTGCATTTTTATTAATGTTTTAAATGATGTTATTCAATTGAATTACATGGGTTATTTTCCTTAGACCCTCATACTATATATTTATGTCAGTCTATAACAATTATATATCCTTGTAAAACAATATATAGCATTGTGCAACATTATTAGTACTTGAGCAACAATATTGATATTTTTGCAACAATATAGATTCTTGTACAATATAATAGATACATGTGCAACATTTTAGATCCTTATAAAACATTGTAAAACATTGTGCAACATTATAGATATTGTGTGCAACATTATATATATATATATATATATATATATATATATATATATATATATATATATATATATACACACACTTGTACAACATTTTAGATAATTGTGCAACATTATAGCATTATAGATCCTTGTAATATATTAGAAATCCTTGTGCAACATTATTAGTACTTGAGCAACATTATAGATCATTGTGCAACATTCTTCCCCTGCTTTTACATGTTCTATTTAATAGTTTTAAAAAATTATTTTTCATTGGTTGATTGATAGATGACTGGTACAATATTCTTCAGCAGGATGTACACAATTCCTCGGCTAATAATTTTGTTTTTTTACCGCTCGAAAACGTTTTTTTTTTTTTTGCATTTAATCCAAAAATTCTTTCTTTTACAACATATACACGTCAAATGCGTGCATTTGAAGACCTTTAAATATACAATTTGAATGTGATTGTCATGTTTTATTGGTTAACCACTTCAACACTTCATAAAGATATGATCGTTTGAAACACAGGCGAAGTTTTTGGTCCAGGCTTTAGGCCCAGCAGAAGATCACCCGTCCTTTAAATTAGCTCAGAAAGTGTTTCAGGTTTTTTATTTTTTATATAAGTAACTGAATATAAAGTAAGTCATCCCTTTTTATACCATATTGGTCTATTAAAAATAGATTCGTTTTTAATATATAGGTCAGTGACATTTCACGTCTGTTTTTTTGTTTTTTGTTTTTTCTTCTTTTTTTTTTCACGATTCATTTTCTTGCTTTCTCTCTCCTTGTTAATCCTACGAGTTTGTCCGCACTCAGTTAGTGTGAAGCGAGGATTAGCACTAATATCGAATAACAAACATTGTACAGCTGTGTTGTGTGTAGTCATTACAGCACAATACGTAGACCTAAAGAAAATAATTATTAAATACCCACCCCGACTAAAATATTTGGTTTTAGAGATATTGTTCTGTCATATTGTTCCAAACCTCCTTCTTCTGTAATAATAGATGTATCTTATTTCTCTTGTCAGCATGTTGCTCATCATTTAGCACATAACAGCTCAATGAAAGAACTATTGGTCTCCATGCTCAATCTGTCTAAACTAGAACTTACAACGTCATACAAACCAAAAGTTCAGAATTTATATCATTTTTATCAACAATTTTGGCCCTCTAAAGCAAACTCCTCCAGTGAAGGTAATATAATTTTATATAGAGGTCTAAATTTTTTTAAATTTTCAATAAAATGTGTATTCTGGAGTGAAGGGGAGATTCAGCCGAGTTATATATAGCTGTCCGTGTGTTTACATTATACACTGAAAACTTTCTTACTGTATTGCAATTTTAGAATTAAAATTATACTTTTTATAAATGGAAAAACCTTTTAGTGCTGACTGTACTGGAAGTTGGAAAGTCTCATTGTGACAATGTGTATTGAACCACGCCTCCCCAGATCCAACAGATATTGCAACTCTTTCCTTGTAAATAAAAGCAGAACTGTAAACCTATAAGCTTAAAATAGTGAGTCTTATCACCATTTCTCGACTCATCCCTCCCATTCCTCACTGAATTGTTGACTTCCCCCACATCCCCCTTCCCTAAACCTTGTTTTTAGTCTTCCGTGTAAGACTTCGTTCAAAAAAGTTTTAATGTGAACCATTGAAAACTATTATTTCACAGGTGATTTTTTGTTTAAAGTTATAGACAAAAGAGTCTTCTCCCTTTGTCAGAGTTGTTTCCCTTCAGTATTTAAACAATACACATTTTGATGTTATATAATGTTATATAAATTCATTTTATGTGAAAAGTATAAATTGATTAACATCCTTTGTCCAATTATTTTTAACAAAAAGCTTTATTTAATGATTTTATAATTAAATTGTACATGACATAAATTTCATGACTCATAAATAGTAGCCTACATTAATTGCTAAAGAATACATTCACTATTTTTTTCTTGAAATTCAGTTTTTGTAAATTAACTTGTTTAACAATATGTTTTTTTAAATATCATTTACTCAGATTTGAAAAGAGTTTACTCTTTCAAATTTTGTTTTGATACTTCTATCATTTCTGTTTTGCTCAAATATTCGCCAGTCTAAACACACAGTTTCCTACACCCCCCTCTTTTACTCATCTTCTACTTGTATTTTCTTTCTCTCGCCTTCTCTTATCTCTTTTCTATTCTCATCAATCTTATAACTATTATTTTTTTTATTGCTTATAAGTTGAGTACTACATTTTTTTTTAAAGAAGTAAAAGATGAAAATTGTACTCAGTTATTTCTTCAACTCAATTTTGTGAAGGGTACGGAGGCCGTGGGGTCAATATTGACTCTACTAAATTGACGCCCAGAGACAAAATTGTTTACGACACAGGATATAAATTGTATAAAGTGAATCAGCTGGCCAGTGAAGTCATTCCACTTCGAAGAGATATTCTCATCGATATGCCCGAGTAAGTCTTTGTAATCATCTTCAATGTATAACGCCTCACGTGAATATCGTCCTTGCTAGCTGATATTGGAACTAATGCGATTCGTTTCAATAACTTATAGATTCTGATTGCAAAGAAAAACACTCACATATGTATAAATCAGGTTCATAAATATAGTAAGGCCTATACCCTAGCCAGTTTCCATTTTCTGCTGCTAAGATATTGACTTAAGTGTGCTTTGCTACTAGAAACTATATTTTCATTTGGGCAAATCAGAAATATATAAAAATATATTGATAAAAGAGAGTGTAAGTATATATTTAAAAAAAAGAATAAAGATATTTCTTTTGTCTTTCGGCAATATATATTCTGGTGGTTTGTGATATAGTTAGAATAATGTAGAAATATAGCCATGATATAGCCAGGATTTAGGCGGGATATAGACAGGATATAGGCAGGATTTGGTCAGGATATAGTTTCAATATAGTCAAGTTAGAATAAATAGTCAGAATAACGTCGGGATAGCATTGGAAGGGGATGAACAAAGTTTACATTACTCACTAATAGAATTGTATTTTCACTTGACTAGTTTAAACATTACTCACTGATGGAATGGTATTTTCATTTAACTAGTTTAAACATTACTCACTGATGGAATTGTATTTTCACTTAACTAGTTTAAACATTACTCACTGATGGAATTGTATTTTCACTTAACTAGTTTAAACATTACTCACTGATGGAATGGTATTTTCACTTAACTAGTTTAAACAATTCTCACTGATGGAATGGTATTCTCAATTTACTAGTTTAAACATTACTCACTGATGGAATGGTATTCTCAATTTACTAGTTTAAACATTACTCACTGATGGAATGGTATTCTCACTTAACTAGTTTAAACAATACTCACTGATGGAATGGTATTCTCAATTTACTAGTTTATTACTCACTGATGGAATGGTATTCTCAATTTACTAGTTTAAACATTACTCACTGATGGAATGGTATTCTCAATTTACTAGTTTAAACATTACTCACTGATGGAATGGTATTCTCACTTAACTAGTTTAAACAATACTCACTGATGGAATGGTATTCTCACTTAACTAGTTTAAACAATACTCACTGATGGAATGGTATTCTCAATTTACTAGTTTAAACATTACTCACTGATGGAATGGTATTATCACTTGACTAGTTTAAACAATACTCACTGATGGAATGGTATTCTCACTTTACTAGTTTAAACATTACTCACTGATTGAATGGTATTCTCACTTTACTAGTTTTACAACAGAGAAAACGTAACCTTGGGAAAAACAATCATTTAATTTTATTTTGCACGTTTGATTTAAAATGAAAAAATTCAAATAAACAAAAGTTGTTTATATAAAAATGTGTTTCTTCCAGATGTCAAATTCTCAAATATGACACATCAAGCCTGGCCAAAGTTGGAGTAGTGCTAATATTTCACAATGAGCTGTGGTCAGTCTTGTTAAGGACTGTATACAGTATACTAGATGCCTCCCCCGAGGAGCTCCTAAATGAAATTATTTTGGTGGACGACGCCTCTGATAAAGGTTCGACAACGATCATTCATAAAGTTTTCAAAGAATACCTATAGGGGTCGTTCATTTTTTATGTCAACAAAAAAGTTCGACAATTGGGACTTGGAACAAAGGGCGGGGGGGGGGGGTCAATTAAGCCTAATTTAACGTCAAACAATGATTGCTTATATTTGGTGCTTTTATTTAGCCAAGCTTGTTTATATCACTCGCTCGTCCGTCAACAGACTGTCAGTTTAATCATAGATTAAACCGTTCCCTGTCTAGTCCAATTTAACCGAACAAAAACGAATTTTAAAATACAATAGGCAAAAATGGGCATAAACGAAAAACGTTTCTAAAGCCTGTTTTCTTTTTTTCTTTCAACATTTGATCTTATTATGTACTTTTTTCCAAATTGTAACATGCCGTGATATAAATTGTTACCAATTGATTCGAAGCTCGTACTTGGTGAGATTATCGCCGATAATTTCATTCCACCACTATTTCCAGTTTGCTAAAATAGTGAAGATCTTAAAGCAACATATGCACCTGAAATCGACTTTCACAGATTTCAATATCATTCTTTGAAAGTTGAAAACATTCTACCACGATCAGCAATGGCAATCAAAATTCTTACATATGATCAATAATGTCTTTCCATTCAGTTGTCGTTGTTTTGAACGGATCTGAAAAATCTGTCTCTTCTATGTTGCTTCACAAGTCATGTTAAAGAAGCATGTTCATTCTGTTTGGATCAAAACAACAAATAAAAAATTGCCAAACAAACTATCTACTAGTCAATATCCAAAAAATCAGCTAAAATCAGCTAAAATAAAATATCTTGGGGTATGTTTAGATGAAAATCTAACCCTCAAAGAACAAATAAAAAACAAATGTAAATCTGCAATGTGGAATCTGCAAAAAATAAAAAGTATCAGGAATATTCTAACAAAAGAGGCCATTAATCTCCCATTTAGACTACGCGAACTGTCTATACATTGGACTGCCAGATTGTGATATGAAAAAACTACAAAGGGTCGAAAACATGGCTGCAAAAATTGTTCTAAACAATGAAGTCAACTCAACAATCTGTCTAAAAAAACTGCACTGGCTACCTATAACACTTAGGATAAAATTCAAAGTTTTGAAAGCCTTCATGGTCAAGCTCCCCAGTACATGCGATACATGGTTGAGCTGCACACACCGGGGAGGGGGGGGACTGCGTTCGGACGGAATGCATCTGCGGCTCAAGGTGCCAGACGTAGAAAGAAAAACATTTGAAGCTCGCTCCTACAGCGTCGTGGCACCTCTGTGGTGGAATGAACTCCCCAAACAAAATCAAACAAGCTGACAATATAGACATTTTAAAAACAAAACTAAAAACATACTTTTTGATTTATTTTAATAACAGATGGTAAATGTAAAGCGCATTCGAAGACTTTGTTATGAATAGCGCTATATAAATATGTAATTTGAATTTGTAATGTTCAACAGCACCGACAACACAAGCTTTGGCTGACACAATCACCTCATGCACCTCGACCGCAAAGAAAAAAGCCAATGCGAGTGACTGCCAAAATTGTTGACAAAGGGGAAAAGGAGGGGGGTGCTGAAATTGTATTTAAAATGTTGACATAATAGATGGACGTCCCCTTAGGCATCTATGAATGTCATCTCTTTTAATTATTATTCCTCGTCTAATGACTACATTAATACCGAATGATGATTACAATATGTTCTGTAAAGTGGTTGTTTTCAGTTGAAGTGAAGTCTTCATTTGCATTTAGTTGAATGAATATATAAGTTAAATGAGTGCTGAGGGCCTCTGAATAATTTGTTGTAACCGATGCCTGGGACGCAATAGTTTTTTTGTTGAGTGGTTGAATCAGTGTGTATACAATTATCTCGACAATTCAATATAGTTACTGTCAATTTCCTAATAGATCCAAATTATGAATGCTACAAATCTCTTGCTAGAGTAGAATAACTAATGGGTTGTTCTAATGCTAAACACTGTTTAATGACCACAGTACTATTACATTTGGAGATTATACAGCTTGGGTACAACATTTTACAATATAACCCTATATTTAGAATGGTGGCGTCTGGAAAATTATTAAATGTAAGATGAATAGACTCACGAATGAAAGCGTTAGGACCAGTTCAAAGGTGCTAATTTAATAAAAAAAAACTTCTCACCCAAGCATTTCAACTTTAATTAACGATGAAATCTTTTGTAACCTTAGCCATATCAGTGAAATATTAGAACTAATATTATTCTTTTCATTTGAATGAGTAATTACTTATAAGTTTCCACATCTCATTAGTCCACTTTTAATAGTAACACGATGTTTTTACATCTTATTTAATATAGGCCTACTAAAAAAAAACTATAGTTTTTCTGGTCTAATTTGACCTACTTTAATTATAATAACATTATTTCCCCACATCTACTTTTTTTTTGTTGTTGTGTGTCGTTTAGAATTTCTTTGGGCACCTTTAGAAGAGTACATTAAAATATTTGGCGGTAAAGTCAAGCTAATCCGCCTACCATCAAGAAAAGGTTTGATTCAAGCAAGAAATGAAGGTTTCGACCACGTGACCGGATCTGTAGCAGTATTCTTGGACGCCCACGTTGAAGTTCATAAAGGTAAAGTTAGAGAGAGAGAAAAGAGAGAGAGAAAGAAAAGAAGATACAGAAAGATGGCGAGAAAGAGGGAGGAAAGTGAGAGTGAAATGGTTCTAGTTTATTTATCGTTAGATCAATGCCAGGAGATGCGAGTAAATGTACAGATAGAGAAACATTATATTTCCAGGCTGGTTAGAGCCGCTGCTTCAAAGAATTAAAGAAGACGACAAAGTTGTAGCAGTTCCACAACATGACCAAATTAACTGGGATACTTTCAAGGTACAATGCAATACTTTAGCACAGGGGTGTCCAACAGGCAGCCCGCTGATCACAACAAGAACCGCCAAGCCTTTTTAGTGTACCCCCTCCCCCATATGGCTTTTAATAGCGATCTTTTAATGATGATGATAATAAATTTTCAGAGTGTGTTGTAAATTTAAAGAAAAAGTTCCGTTTGAAATTGATAATGGCATCGTTTGATATCATATCATTTTGGGTACACATCAAAAGTCATGTAGGCAAAACAACAAAAACCTAATATTACATATTCTTATCTTTCATGTCAATAAAACTCAATTTTTTAAACATTTCAAATTATCTTTTTTTTTTTAAATAAAGAAAATTGGTTAATTTGTTTGCAGTTTGAATTTAAAAATAACAAAGAACACCAGAGAGGTGGATTTGATTTTGATTTGACGTATAATTGGATCGATCCACCACCTCCACCAGATGGCGTTGTCAGGAAGACGATATCAGACCCAATAAAGTATTTCACTTCTTTCTTTACATTGACCAATTTCTACATTGGTCTTAACTTACTTGAGCATAAATCTAATTTCGATGGAAGAACTCATGTGAAATATTGTATTAGTTTAAGGGATCATTGAACATGCAGATAGATAGGCTAGAGAGATATATTGATATATTATACAACAGATATAAAGATAGATAGATACATATATAAAAAGAGGGATAGATAAAAAAAAGAAAGATTAGAAACAAACAAAAATTGGCAGATAAAAAGGTAGATGCTCAGGTATATTGATGGATAGGTGTTGTGAGCTATTTTGAGTGAAAGAGAGTGGATATGAATGGATTAAAATCTATTGTCGACAAATGGGTGTGTGTAGGCGTGTGTGTGTGTGTGTGTGTGTGTGTTGAACCCAGTGATGTTATTGTAAATATAGGAATGAATGAACTCAAGTCAGTTAGGGGGGAATCGTGAATGAAGGGAGCGAACACGGGGTGTGTAAGATAGGAAGACTGGGCATTCGGCGGTATGAGAGCTGAGCAGTACAGAGCTGTATGGATTTTGATTTGTGATTTTGAGAATGTACATGTTAAATAAAGTGTTGAACTGAAAACCTTTTGTCCAGCATGATATTTAAAAAAAGAATGACTATAACAGTGTAATATAACTATAACAATAGGTAAATAAGCTTAGTGAGATAAACAGGTAGATACACAGTTATTATGGATAGTTACATATTAGATAGATGCTCTCCATAACTGGGTAATTTTCTTGATAGTAGCATTTCCACGGAATGGTACTAAAGTTTGCACCGGTAAACAACCGCGTAACACTTTGTTCTAATGAAAGCATTAAAGCTTTATATCCTTTAACATTTCTACTCTTTCCACTCTGTAAACTCTTGTTGTTGTTATTTTATTTTGTTTATCCGTGTATAGGTCACCTACACATTTAGGATGTTGTTTTGCTATAACAAAAGACAACTTTAACAGACTTGGTCGATATGACCCTGGACTCGACATATGGGGCTGTGAAAATTTGGAGTTGTCCTTTAAGGTTTGTCAGTTTATTTGTTCCGTTCCATCCATACGTTTATCTATTACCAATCTATGTATCTAGCTATCTGTCTGTCTGCTTGCCAATCTAATACGTGTACTTAATCTGATTTTGTAGCTATGTACAATGTTATCTTAATAGTCTTTCTACATCAACTGTATGATACAATAAGATACGTTTGTCTATCAATCTACATGTATTTAAAATGTCTGTCTATTATTTTGTGAAAGTATTATTCTACCTATACACTCTAGAGTTGGATGTGTGGTGGAAGTCTTGAGGTCATCCCTTGCTCTCACGTTGGTCATCTTTATCGGCCATCATTTCCTTACAGTTGGGGAGCGGAGAAAAATACATTGATACGAAACTGTTTACGTATTGCCGAAGTCTGGCTGGATGAATACAAGTTCGTATACTATGACAGGATTGGAAATCTTCAGGTCAGTCAGACACAAATTTATCAAATTAATTTTGGTTATTTTTGTATTTAAAATAAAATGAATTTTTGTATTAAAAGATTGTTAAAATAGTATATCACCACAGACCAAAGCTAAATTTCAAAACAAAATATAGTAAATGATCACAATCTACGTTTATGATGCAATATCTATTTTCAAGACAAGTGTAGACATTGGGGATATCAGAGATAGAAAAGCCCTCAGACAACATCTGCAGTGTAAATCGTTTGATTGGTATGTGAAAGAAGTCTATCCAGAATTGTATTTACCATTAAATACAACAGCAACAGGAAAGGTTTGTTCTAATATTCTAGTTTATATGTTACTATTATTTTATTGAAATCTAGGTTTAAACGGTTCACTGTTTAAACTTATTTATTTAAAAGTAACTCCACTCTATGACTGATACTAATATGTTTTTGTTGTTTATGGTAATTGCATCCATGACGTATCTTCTCCTCAGATATTAAGTAGTTGGACCATGGGCTCGCCTTTATGTATATCTATGGATGTCCACTGGCAGAGTGTAAACAAGATACCATATGCTGTTGAATGTAACGACCGTGACCCGAAACAGGTGACATGAAAATTCAATATGAACCAGTTATTTTAATCACATTTTAATCGTTACAGTATGGCCTACACATCTTTGTTTGATCCTCGATTAACCTTTAAATAAAGTAATGTAAATAAAGTAGCAAAACTTGTTTATCATTCACAAGTTTGGTAAGACCCAATTGTCAAAAGCCAACACAGGTGGATTTTAAAGCTATCGAACAAATTGTCTTTTGCAGTGGCATTTTCCGAACCATTCCAAAGCGAGTAGGCCTATAAACTTTTCTGGTTTACTTGTATACTCTTATTCGTATAGCCTAGGGGACGTCCATTAATTACGTCAACAAAATAGGGGGGGAGGGGGTATGAAAAAGTTTGACAATTGTTGACATGGGGGAGGGGGGGGGGAGGTCAAGAAAAGTTGACGTCAACAATGTTACCTTTTATGAAGTAAATAATGATACAAATTTAGTTCTAAATTCTACATTTGTCTTTTTCAACTTACATAGATAACATTAACAACATAGTTTTAAGTTAATACAAATATAACAATTATGGAAACTACCTTTGATAAGTCCTTTTTGTATCCATCTTGCTATTTTGTAGATCTATGTATGGGTGGAAATTAATGCAATTGTTAGCAAGGCAAAGTGACCCACCAATTGTAGAAAACCTCACCTTCGCTGTCTAGCGTAGGACACATGGGTGTCAAAAGAAGGACACCGAGATACAAAAAGGAGGACATTGCGTTTTAATTGCATAGTTTCGCATTTAGCCCGCAATCAGTATAATTTTATAACAAGAGCTGCCACTAAGTTTAAATGTGTATTGGTAAACTGAGCAAGAATTTAAACAGTTTTGTTAAAAATAACATATAAATTCAATGTAGGCTGACAGGCAGCTTGCATTTGTTTGGGCAACTTTAAAGCTCATGCACGAGTCTTCTAAAAAACGGATAATTATTTTCTTGTACAAATGATCACCTGTTTATTAATTATATTCGTAACATGTTAATACTAATTTTAAAATGTATTTGTCCATATGACTACAAAACATGAAATATTACAAAAGCTGGACATTTTAAAGGTATTGTGCTTTGCCTGCCGGACGGAGGACAAGAGTCTAAATAGGAGGACATGTCCTCCTTTTGCCTGACGTCTAGCGAGATGTGGTGGCTGGAATAACAAAGGAACACAAACACACCATACAAACTGTCTGCAGAGAACGTTCAGAAACCCAGTTTTATTTCCGCTCAGTACATCTAAAGCTAGGCGCAAGAGTCTGGCGTTCGTTATATATAAGCCATGTAAGCAATGACTGGGATTGACAATAGAACTAATAACAATAATAGGCCCTCGCCGAGACTGTAACTAATGTTTGCAAAGCATTGAATGAAGTGAATTTTGTGAATCCAACATTGTTATTTTAAAAATATTTCCTACAGAAAAAAATAATTCTTGGCTTACCCCATGAAGTACGAATTACTTAGCCTACCTTATTTCCTTTTAACATCCCTAATTCTGATATATAAACTAATATATTTTTGCGCACTACGTTATAATAGTTGAAACATTAAAATTAGGTCCATTAGGCTACATATTTAGTAATTTTTACGTTTTCATTTCTAATTTTCTGGAAAAATTTAATGAGATAAAAATGTATTAGTATCAGTGGCGTGGCCAGTATTGGAAGGAGTTGAGGGGGGGGGGGCAAATAGTGCAAGGAAGGGGGACAGGGAAGGCAACTACCGTGTGTATATAATATGTGGCAAATGTGCGTAGTTTTGTAGGTATATTTGAAAAAAAGATTAAATTTAATTAGTGTTTGCATGGGATTCAAGAGGTTGATTTCTTTAAATACAATATGATTTTGTACACTTTACCAAAAAATTCTTTAGAACTAAAGAAAAATCTGGGCTAATTGATTAAAACCGATAATAGCTTTCAATGGTGATAATCAAATTTGCGATTATCGTTGACCATGATATTAAAAAGCATATGAAGAGGATGACGATGTTAATCCAGGATGCTTAGTAGATGCGTACGCATTCCAGTGGTACTGCCACCGCTCCTGCTTATCTGTTGGAAACATAGTTTACAACGAGCCATCGTTAAAGACGTTTTTTCAAAATTTTCCGACACAAAGGATTGTAACTGTAACTTAACATTTGGTTTGATGTTGTTTTTATCGCAAGCCATAGTTGGTATTTGGAAAAATGAAACACAATATCTAAGACTAAATAGTGTTAGCAAGGCATTTCAATAATTATATTGTTTTGTGTGAATCCAACATTAGGCCTATTTATTACAAATATTTCCATAAAAAAAAAAAAAGGCTGTGCTACTTGAAATAATGATTAGGCCTACCTCCCAACCAAGAAACCGAAATCTGGTTTGGAAATCAAAACCGGTTTTCGGTTTCAAAACCGGAATCCGGTATTCAGGTTTTTAGTTATCATCCCTAGTTAAATAAAAAAGAAAGCTAATTTACAACTGGTGCACAATTTCCCCCTAAAATATTTGATAATTAACATGGTAACAAAAGTGAAACGTAGAATTAGACGTCATTAAATATGATATAGGAAAAGAACAATAGTAAACTATTATATTATGAGAATTATAGTCAATTGGAAATCTTTTTAACAAGTTTTAAAATGTATTACAATAAAATTAATTATAGTATAGACCTTTCCGTTTTCAATTTATTTTTAACATAAAAGCAAGCGTCTAAAATTGTGTTACTTGTTTTGAGGGGGGGGGGGGTAACCAATTGTTGACGTAATTATATAGGGGGGGGGGGTCTCTGAAAGTTTGACAGTTGTTGACAAGGGGTGGGGGGGGGGGTAAAAATCGCCTAAAAATTGTTGACGTAATTAATGGACGTCCCCCTACATGTAGAATGAACTAAATAGATTCTAATAAATGAGCCTAAACAATGCACACATGATCCAATGTTGTATGACTTTCCCTTGACAGCATTTTATTCTGAGTAAAGAAAGACTAATTCGCCGTGATGAAGGCTGCCTTGTGTATGACAAGACCATCAATCAATTAGTCATGAGAATGTGCAAAAATTTCAACAGTCAGTGGCATTACACACAGGTACTAAATACAGTCTTGAATTATAATAAGTCGGGATTTAACTACATCACTGAACTATATATCTAAAACATACACGTATTTATTTTCCTAGGGTAACCAAACTTGATTATGAAATAATACACTGATATATATATAGGCTATATATGGCGTGCTCAAGCAATAGGCCGTATTGCTGCTGAGAGTTAACACCCTTGCCCATTTTACAATTACGGTATATAAGATTGACTTGTATAAGGGGCAAGGGTGTTAACTCTCAGCAGCAATCTTTACAATTACGGTATATAGGATTGACTTGTATTAGGGGCAAGGGTGTTAACTCTCAGCAGCAATACGACCCAAATATAGCGTTCTTAGTGGGCGTGGCTTAGGTTTTTAGTGACGTATTTGTGTAAATATAAGAACCCACTTGAGGTACAAATGTAACGTGGTGAAAATGAAGTTGTTCTTTATCATGCAAAATTCACATCTGAATATTGGCTATCCTACTAAAAAATAAGGAGGTAAATAGTAGTACTGTAGATTAATTGATTAATGTGATTAGGCTAGGGCCGGCTAGACCTATTTACACTTTCAATTTCACTTTATAGGCCTACACTTGTAATGTTTCGTAGGCTAGGCTACGATGTCAAGTGATAGTGTTGGTGAATATGCTATCTAGTCAAGTCACTAATAGGCTCACATCGTCTATGATCTATGTCTATGATAATAATAAAATAGCCTATTTTATTTAACATACATAATACAGCTTAAATCTTAATAAGACTTAAAACACAACACATCATTTTAAAAAAGCTCGAGCCTATATGAAACTTTATTAATACAGCGGCCATTATTACGTGTACACCATTACAGAAAGTAAACACAAATCACGTGCTTTTTGTCACGTGATTGCAAACGCCCTATTGTAGAAGAAAATGCGAACTTTTAAATATAGATAAAGTGCGCTGTATTGCACTGAGTTATATATCTTCTTCTTCTTCATATTACTGTGGAGAGCCCGTAAGGACCGAGGAAAGAGTCCAAAATTTAACTACTTATAAAAAAAACACATCACAAACAACAATTATAAACAGATGACAGAGTGTCACTTTAGTCTTTTTTTTATCCTATCCTTGTCTAAATACTCATTAACATATATATGGGGTATTCAAAGCATTATCCAGAAAAGTCATCAACCACTTTATCTATTGACTTCGCCATTAAAGCAATGAATCCAGTAGGCCTACTCATTAAAATTAACACAATTTACTCGTATTAGGGGAGTATAAGCTCTTATATATAGGCTATATATATATATATATATGTGTGTGTGTGTGTGAATGTATGTTCAGTATAAGAAAGTTAATTTTTATCAAATTTAAATGACGTAATTACGAAAAGTTTTAAATGTTTGGTTCTTCCATGTATATAAGCTTATAGCTGCGTGCCTTAAAAAGCACTTATCTATATTTAAAAGTCCGCATTTTCTCCTCTTTTTTATACACCATATTAATTGTTTGAGCACTTCATACATATATAGCTCAGTGAAATAATAACACAATATGAAATATTTTATAATTAGATCCCAAATGTAATTGTCAACCTAATAAGCATTATCCTAATCTACCATAGTTGTCTCTTTTATTTTAATTTAAAAATTATCTCTTGCATGTGTGTAGCTTTGGGAATTGGATTTGCTGAGTTGGCAGGTTAATGATTTATTTAGTACAAGAATTCAGTCACTTTATAGTCAGAAGGAATTAAATACATCATATTTCCCAAGTTATCGATGCTTGCGTCCGTTTAATCATTACAAATTTTATTTTATTAAAGCATTTAGTCTATATACATGTTATTATAGCCGTATACATCTTTTTATGGCTAATACTTATATGTGCATCATAGCCTATGAACAGCCCATATTCATGCTATCATAATCAATATACATTTTATTATAGCCTAAATTAGTGTTATTATAGCCTGTATAATGTGTTATTATAACATATGTGTGTATTTTATAGCTTGTATGAATTGTCTTTAGAATATTTTATTAATATGTTCACCAAGTTGTTGAAACAATCTTTTTGACTCTACAGTATAACACCATCCAGGCAGTAGGAACCAATCTATGCATGACTCTCTTGCCCAAAGACATGGCAGTGGTAATGACTCGATGTAATGAACAAGACATCCATTTGCAATGGAAATGGCCGAGAAAATCTGTTAATATTTCTACACATTAATTCAATGTTATTGTAGTATTTATTATGTATATATCATATTGAGCTTCCATCATATTTGTTTACAATTGTAATAACTTACTGGTTTTTAAAGAAATATTCCCTTTTCTAACAAATGTTTAATTAAGCAACTGTCATAAAACATGTAAAGTGCAAATCGTATACAAGATTTTCACTATCATAATATTGACTAGAATGTTCGTCAAATGGAAGAGTCACAATACAATCACAAATAACAGGGAAATGAACTGTAATTAAAGTTGTGTGACACTTGATCCTTTTAGTTTCTAGTTAACAAAACAAAAGATGAGGGCGAGAGAGAGAGAGAGAGAAAAAGAATGAGAATAAAAAAAGAAAGCATCTGAATAAAAATAAAAAAAAGAAATTGAGAAATTGAATTCAAGACAAGAAAGTGAAAGAATGCGCATTTCTTTAAAAAACAAACAATATTAAAGGGAAAATAAAGTACATAAATTAAATGAGTCTTGTTAATTTACTTTCATAAATATTACAATATATAACATCTTATATTTTAAATGTTTTCTAATCGCAGTAAGAACCTGTTAATTAGATTTTTTAAAAATTTAAAAAAAAATGTAAGCAAGAATTGAGTCTTTAAAAGCTCTAAATAAATATAGTCTAATAAATCAAAGAAAGAACTAAATGTACATTGATTTATGTTGGCCCTATATCTTAATTGGAATAAATACAACAAAACTGTAGGCTAAGCACGAAGAGACAAAAATCAAAGAATTCACTAACATTTTAATTAAAGCCAATTAATTGTTTTGTTCATTGGTTATTTTGTCATTGATCATTTATGCTTTAATCTGGCCTATAAAAAGATGCTGCGTTTTATCTCTACGACAATTTAAACGGATTTTGTTTAAATTGTGTGTAGGCTACGGTATCATAAGTCATGCTATTATTATCTCCATCTTCATAAAGACGACAGTAAAAGGGGGAGATTTGGGAGGGAAGGGTGGGGAACTGATATATGTGTAAACGTGAAATCGTTAACATTTTATTGTATTGAGTTCGTTGAATGCGTATATTTTATTTCTGTAGTAAAAACTAAATTTCACAGAATTATTGGATCATAAAGCCAATATTTGTTTCTGTAGTGGAAGTGAAAGTGAAGTTGATACTTAATCAAAGGTAGGCTTAAATACAAGTAACTTATTGAACTACCGATCTTATTTTTAAAAAGTCAATGTGTATTTTAATTGCCAAGGGGCTACATTTTGTAAAATGATAATAAGGTTATAAATATTTGTCTGAGTACCGGTACTAACTACAATAAATGGTGAGAAACTAGAGTAGTCACAAAGTTCATTGAGTGATTAAAGCACACTATCTATCTAACTATCTATATCGCTCTCTATTTATCTCTATATCGCTCTTTCTCTCTCTCTCTCTC
Source organism: Anisus vortex (assembly GCA_949126835.1). NCBI lineage: Eukaryota > Metazoa > Mollusca > Gastropoda > Planorbidae > Anisus > Anisus vortex. The sequence goes on along the minus strand of OX421492.1, from coordinate 41,886,124 downwards.
TTATCTATCTATCCATCCAACTCTCTCTTTCTCTCTCTCTCTCTCTCTCTCTCTCTTTATATATATATATATATATATCACACTCTATCTAACTACCTTTCTATTCATCAATCTTTCTGTCTATATATCAACCCTTCCATACATCTACATATCTATCTATCTTTTGTTATATCTAAAGCATGGATGTAGACACTCATGGACTAGCCCAACTAATAAAATGTAAACTCAGTTTAAAATCAAGGCAATGTAAGCGTACATGCTGATCAATACGATTTATTACTATTATTAGTGGCACATTATGATCCGCTCACTGAATCTTAGTAAAATTGTTTTGAAATGGATGGCCAACACACATAACGCAAGAGTATGGAGCGGCATGAATTCAAAGTTGACAGAAAATTAAAGTTAGATATAGATCTATATGTTTATTCAATGAGTTAACTAACTTTAACCTTAGATATAGAAAGCCCAATAAATCTGGTTGTTTTGTATAACGTACACCATAATGTCTGTGCTTCTCTAACGTTAGAAGAAAGAAAGTTTAAGACCAGTTATCCCGATATCGGGTATAAACCTACACCAGCTGTTGATAAGCACATGTTGTTATAAATTGTTTGATTTTCTTCGTACTTAACTGTTTGTTCAATGGTAACAGGCATTTCATTTAAATTATTGTCAAGATAAAAACATCGCGATGGGATAACTCTGTAATGAACGGATTAAAGGGACATAATTACAACGGTTGATGTTCTTCAGCTTTTAAAGTTAAAGGTAAGAAAACTATTGATTCATTTCAATAACTCGGTAGCAACACGCTGAAGAAACAAGCACTGTGATCTGGATATATTGATGTCTGTACAGAGAATTATTTAAGACTAACTGGTACGGTGTGAATGAAATGTTATAACCCGCAGGCTATAAGCACACCAAAATATGATAATTGTTTAGAGTCTCTGTGTATTTGTTTCCGCCTCTGGTTCGAACGTGACTTAAACTATATAGACGCTTCACTAGCCTACACAGTAAGCCTTACCCCTCCCCCTCCCCTTTTCTTCCCTCAATTTTATTTTGACATCACTATACCTCCAGCTCCGCCTCATCAATATTCATTGAACGTGGCTATGTTCTGATTTTAATTCTCAAGTGATGAATCAAGAAAATGTTTATTTGTCTTTTAAATAGGATTAGACACACTAGTGTATAGGTGTCAAATTCAAGGTCTACGGGCCGCATCCGACCCGATGTACAACTATATCCTACACATGAAAATATTTTAGTTTAATAATAAGTGTAATAGCCCGGTGTTATGAAGTCTAATTCAATTTTCCTGATGTAGCCGCTGTGTCAAACGAAAGCTTTTCAGATTCGATGATTATAATTGAAAATTAAAGTTATTTAGACAATTTGTGCATGGATGTCGCTATTACAGAAACAGCGACCTATCGCTCGTTTTGGAGGGACGCATAAGAAATTTTTTAATGCCCGAACATTGCACCTCTCCTTCCTGCTTGCTTCAAACCCAATTGCACGCGACTTGATCCTTTATCGTACTCGGTACACATATCTTTGTAGGCTGCTGTTATCTGTGAATAAAATTAACCGAACTTCACCCAGTGGAATGAGTAAATCTCTTATGTTATAACGCAAAACCTTACTGCAAGCATAAACGAATTTTCTGCAAAGATATTTACTTCCCATTATGGCAAATTGTCAATAAGTGTGAAAATTGGAATGCCTAGACTTGTTTTGTTTCAATGTTTACATGTTTCTAAAAATGTTTCCTTCTTTAAACTGCTCAACGAATGCTCAACCGCAACCGTAAGTGTGATTCGAGTTTTGTCCCCCCCCCCCCCTCCTCCTGTATGATTGAGTTTGACACCCATCTACTAGCGTCATCAGTAGGTACACACACAAATGTACACATGCACGTACCCACGTTTGTGTGTGAGTTAATATAAAGTGAGTGTGAACGAGAGAAAGTGGCACAGAGAGAGAGAGAGAGAGAGAGAGGGGGGGGGGGAGGGGAGGGGAGGGTGCGATTCGATAAGCTCGCTAATCTACGGAAATTACGATCCAATAAGCTAGCCAAAATGTGTAGCCTATGTATTAAAAATGTCGAAGTCGGCAGACAAAAATAATGTTGTTGTTTTTTAGCGTTTGTAATTTCTGCACATGTATTCAATACAATACACAACGTTACCACTAGGCACATCCACTATTTATTTACTTTTTTATTAGATGATCCTCATAAGTTATAATTACAAATCTGTATAGCCTACGTTATGGCATTAAATTGTAGAAAATTAGTTACTTACTTACTGCCCGTAAAGTGGTTGGCGCATAGGGCAGCAACAAAGTCTTCCCCCTTTTTGTCTGTCACGTGCGACAATTTCGATCGTACCCCAGGAGTGACGAGAAGATTAGTTGGCTATATATCAAAATACGAAGATGTTAGCAGTTTGATTTGCACCCCTCCCCCCCCCTTTCTTGTTAAACTTGTTCGTATTTATTCAGCTCTTTATACTATAAAAAAAACAATAATTGAGAACTATGTAGATCAATACAACATTAAACATTAAAGAAAACATTTAAAAAATTAGAACAAATAAAAAAAAGAGCTGCAAGGTTCATAACCAGTGAATATTCCCAATTAACAAGAGTAACACCATTAGTCAAATCACTAAACCTAGAGGTCAGAAGGGCAAAGAGTAAAGTAGTAATAATACATAAGGCATTAAACTCTAATTTAGAAATACAACCCAATAACAACTTGTTGCAAAGCTTAGATAAACATAAAGACAAAAACACCTTCCTTGTCCCTTATGCGAGAACAAATGCTCTTTCTTCCCGAGTGGCATTCGGGCATGGAAAGGGTTGCCTGGACAAGCCAGGAAAACCAGTAACTTAACATCATTTAAAACATTGATAAAAATGCAAGACTAGACTCGGACCACGGATGAGCGTAGTACGCAATAATCTTCTGTATAGAAGGAGCGTCTGTAATGTATAAGATAAGATAAGAATACCTATCATACATTACTTTTGAATATTGAAGTTGTAAGACAATTTTTAACGTTTCTTTCGATTTGATGCTTATACTTTATTTGTTTCTATTGTGCCGTCTCATTATTTATTTTATATTAGATTCATATTGTTTACTGACTTTACACACTCACGCACAAACACACAAAAACACACAACAAAATGTATGATAGGCCAACTTGTATACAATTATAAATATTTGTACATTATAGTTACTTATACCAACGGCCGCAGGCATTAGATTAGTTATTGTTTAACAATTTAAGCTGCTTGTAAAACATCCTCTACTTATACAACATTCTTCAATTACTTGTACAACATTCTTCGTCATTCATTATAATAAAAGTATTGTACTTCTACAACATTCTTCAATTACTTGTACAAAATTCTTCGTCATACATTATAGTAAAAGTATTGTACTTCTACAACATTCTTCAATTACTTGTACAACATTCTACGTCATACATTATAATAAAAGTATTGTACTTCTACAACATTCTTCAATTACTTGTACAACATTCTACGTCATACATTATAATAAAAGTATTGTACTTCTACTACATTCTTCAATTACTTGTACAACATTCTTCGTCATACATTATAATAAAAGTATTGTACTTCTACAACATTCTTCAATTACTTGTACAACAGTCTCTAGCCGAGAATGTATACAAGTGCTGGTTGACACCCGCTCTCGCACCACTTGAGATCATAAAAACATTCCAAATCAACAGAAGTATTTTTCTGAACAGAGAATGAAGGTCCACAGAAAGCTGTTTAGAGTCATTGTGTTAATTGCCGCTGCTGGGGTTTTTGTTATCCCGATCATCATGTATTCAACATTCTTTAGCGTCTCAAAGACAGAAATCCACACACAGGGCACGTTCCTTGCATCTGATGAAATCCAAAGGCTACATGTCGACAAAGAATTGGTCAAGGTAAAACATAAATTCTAGGTGAAGCCACCGCTTTTGTTAATCAGTATATATGTATACTTGTACAGTATTATATATGTATACTTGTACAGTATTATATATGTATACTTGTACAGTATTATATATGTATACTTGTACAGCATTACATATGTATACTTGTACAGTATTATATATGTATACTTGTACAGCATTATATATGTATACTTGTACATATATGTATACTTGTACAGTATTATAGATCAATGTAGAAAATTAGAAATGTTTTTAGAACATTATAGATACTTGTACAACAAAATAGTTACTTGTACAAGATTATCAATATAGATATATTAACAATATTATATATACTTGTACAATATTATAGATTCTTGTATAACATTATAGATACTTGTGCAACTATATAGATACTTGTGCAACAATATAGATACGTGTACAACATTATAGAGCCTTGTGAAACAATATAAACCCTTATGAAACATATAGATTCTTGTGCAACAATATAGATACTAAAGCAACAATATAGATACTTGTACAACATAATAGATACTTGAACAACATTATAGATCATTGTCAAACATTATAAAATTGTGTGCAATAATATAGATACTTGTGCAACAATATAGATACTTGTACAACATTATACAACATTATAGATACTTGTGTAACATTATAGATTCAATATAAAGCATTGTGCAACATTATAGATACTTGTGTAACAATATAGATATTTGTGCAACAATTGTGATACTTGTACAACATTATAGATACTTTTGCAACATAATAGATCCTTAAAAAACATTATAAACAACATTATAGATACTTGTGCAACAATATAGATACTTGTACAACAATATAGATACTTGTACAACATTATAGATACTTGAACAACATTGTAGATCATTGTCAAACATTATAAAATTTTGTGCAACATTATAGATACTTGTGAAACAATATAGATACTTGTACAACATTATACAACATTATAGATACTTGTGCAACAATATAGATATTTTTTGTGCAACAATTTTGATACTTGTACAACATTATAGATACTGTTGCAACATAATAGATCCTTATAAAACATTATAAACAACATTATAGATACTTGTGCGAAAATATATTTATACTTCTGCAACAATATAGATACTTGTGCAACAATAAAGATTTTTTTACAACATTATGCCTATAGATCTTTGTGCATTATAAATAACTGTGCAACATTATAGATCCTTGTACAACATTCTTCACCTGCTTTTACATTTTCTATGCAATATTTTTTTTTTATTCATTAGATTATTGTAGGCTACAACATCATTTTTATAAATATATAGTATAATTCTAAAGATACTGGTTCAAAATTCTTCAGCAAGATGTACACGATTCTTTTCTTTGCATTTAATCCAAAAATACTTTATTTTACAACATATACACGTTATAATGCGTGCATTTGAAGACCTTTAAATATACAATTTGACTGTCACCCGTCATGCTCCATTGGTTAACCATCGGTTCAACACTTCGTAAAGATATGATCGTTTGAAACACTGGCGCAGTTTTTGGTCCAGGCTTTAGGTCCAGCAGAAGATCACCCGTCCTTTAATTTAGCTCAAAAAGTGTTTCAGTTGATTTTTTTTTAAATTTAAGTAACTGATTATAAAGTAAGTCATCCCTTTTTATACCATATTGGTCCACAGAAATTAAATACAGATTATTGTTATAGGTCAGTGACATTTTAGGTCTGTTGTTTTTTTATTTTCTTCAAAATTCATTCAACTGCTTTCTCTCTCCTCGTTAATCCGACGAGTGTGTCCGCACACAATCAATGTGAAGCAAGGATTAGTGCTTATATCGAACAACAACTATTGTCTAGTTGTGTTGTGTGTAGTCATTACAGCACACTACGTAGACCTAAATGTTGGGACCGGTTCCTTAGAGAGGAGGGGCGGGTCTCTGGTTTGCGCAGCCTCGGCTCTACCCAAGGCGACTTAAGTCTAATGCCGAAAAGGTAACTAAAAAGGTCTAACTGTAACTACTTATAACTAGACAGAATAATAAAAAGTAACTATCTAACCACAAGAAGAAAGAACAAAAAAAGGAGATTTACAGAAAATACTAGATCTATATAAATTTTATTCAAAGAAAATATACCTAAAACAAATCTCAACCAGAACAACACTGTACTGGTAAAGAAAGATAAATAAAATCATTATAATATGAACTAATAATAATAACAGTCACAAAGTTTAAAATACATGAATAAATAACTCTCAAAACAAGTTTTAACGATGAAATTTTAGTTAACCTAAAATTGATTTACATGACTATGTACCACTCATTCAAATAATATTAATAAAATAAAAGCATTACAGGTGAGACGGAAACAAGAACCTGTGACAATGACTGCTGACCTCCTGATCAGCAAAAAAATACCACTTCTTACCAATTAAGTATCAAATCACAAACAATGGTGAATACAATTATAATAGTAATTTGAATAATATTCAAATTCAAGATGTCTTGAGTAATAAATATAGATAGGCCCACTAGTATAATAAAATACAACGTGGTGGGCTACAAATAGTACAAGCTAAAGAAACCTGGCGCCTAAAGGCACTCCAAGATATATTTTAAAACAGCATGTATAAGGTTACACATTCACGCATGATAGGCCATAGGATATTGTATTAAAAAAAGAGATAAATGGCACAGCGTAACAATATAAAATAAAAAGTTCATTACCGTCTTCCAACTAGCAAGATACCTCTTCCAACAAGCAAGATACCTTACTTTGTCTTTCACAGGACAACAAATCATTAGGGCTGCAACCCTCAATGAATTAGACAGCAGTCTCTCTCTCTCTAATCGAACACAAAATCCCTCCCTATTTATATAAAAAGTACCGGTAGTTGAAAACGAGGCGAAAACAACTAGAATCTAAGCTTAGAAACAACCCAACCTGCTGCCAACTTACAAATAAATATAAAAATAATATAAAAAAACATATCCAGCCGTTGCACTGAGGATTTTAACCCTACGGGTTACATTCACCCCCGCTTTTAAGTATGCAGACTCTGCATACAACACAGAAAAAAACTTAGCTGGGGACAGACCTGTCTCTCCAACATGATGCAGTCTAATACATACACCAACTACTGCATTAAACAATGCAAAAAAACAATCTATAATGAAATGACAGATTAATTTGTAACCTAAAGAAATGACACTACATAAAAAAAGAAGCGAGAATGGAGCTACCCATTCAATTCTGCCATCCATCTTGGCTTTGGCATTCAAAGCTGGCTCCAACACTTTCACTTGTGAGCTCCCCCTCTGGGCCTCTAGGGGTCGCGAACAATGCACATTCTGTATAAGCTTATTATACCCTTCTCTTGATTCTCCTGGTTCCACAAGCTTCATGTGAACCAAGCTAGTGTCCATACTAGATGACTTTATGCTTATACTGGTCAATTTTGAACTAAGGTCCTCCTTCACTGGGGCACTAGGGTTCACCTTGGTCAGGCTGCTGGGTGAGCTGCTGTAGCTTTCTCCGGGCTGCGGTGGTGAAGGTACTGAACTATTCTGGTGTGTGCTGTTTTGCCCATGAATGAGACTTGGGTCTCGAACAGCCTTAGACAGTACCTGTACACAGGGAGACAGTGGACTATGATAGTCTGCGTGTTGCAAGTTCATAGTATTGCAGTGGCTCCTAACATGACCTGAGCGATTTGTTTCGGGTATTTGGCGACGTGTCATGGCTCTTGTCGACTCAATGGTGTGTTCATTATGGTATAATTTGCATCTCCTGGCAAAGTGTCCCACCTGTCCACAGCTAAAACACACCATTGACTTACTATTACTAGGCTGTCCCTGCCTGGCCTTCCTAAACTTTTGCGACTCCACTAACTGCGTCAACCTCACCATTTGGTCAGGTAATGCACCAAGCTGGGCTACCTGATCCTGTAGCAGGCTCAGTTTGGTCACCTGTTCTTGTAGGCAATTAATCCTGGCTAATAGGCTGTCTGTTGCCGCCAGGAGAGACGTCGGTTGCACTGACAAGGACGCCAGACTGGGCTCGCTGTTAGCATCTTCATCCCCTGACAACCGGATCGCCGCATTCCTTAAAGCCAGAAAAGAGATGTCAGGATCTGTGAAGACTCTATCTTGTATCTGTCTTTGTAGTTGCTTTGAGAATAAGTGTTCTGCAAAATAGTCCCTGAGAAAAATCATATCGGTTACAGGGGCCTGAAGCTCTTTCTGACGAGAGGTGATGGCTCTAAAGGCCAACTGTAGCCGGTGCGAGTAAGAGCATACAGTTTCGGCAGGGGCTTGCACAACCTGGTGCAGAGCACCCATCAGCTGGGCGCAGTTCCGCCTCTCGCCGTAAATTTCCCGAAGGAGGGCGATGATTCTGGTCGGGTCACTGGTGGAATCCTTCCCGTGGCAGTAAAGTTCTGCTTTCACCGTGTCGCCCAGTCGATTCCACAGGAGGAGCATTTTGTCCTTCTCATCTAGGACCCTTCTGGACAGCCAAAGTTCTTTGACTTCCAGGATGAACTGCTCCACCTCTGACGCTGGACCATCCCCATAGAAGTGACGGACGTTCACTTCCCAGGAGGGTAGAACCGTGGCTGCTGCCACTCCTGCCATTCTGGTTGAGATTTGTAAAAGACCCTATCCTCCCTTAAAAGACTAGTCCTAAGAGTAATTAAAAAACTAAAAGAGACTAGACCTATATCAGAAAAGAAGAAGATTGGTAGACTTTAAAGGAAATAAGAACAGACCTACAAGTTTACCACGTAGACATTAAGCGCAAACCCCACTCGTTGCTACCAAATGTTGGGACCGGTTCCTTAGAGAGGAGGGGCGGGTCTCTGGTTTGCGCAGCCTCGGCTCTACCCAAGGCGACTTAAGTCTAATGCCGAAAAGGTAACTAAAAAGGTCTAACTGTAACTACTTATAACTAGACAGAATAATAAAAAGTAACTATCTAACCACAAGAAGAAAGAACAAAAAAAGGAGATTTACAGAAAATACTAGATCTATATAAATTTTATTCAAAGAAAATATACCTAAAACAAATCTCAACCAGAACAACACTGTACTGGTAAAGAAAGATAAATAAAATCATTATAATATGAACTAATAATAATAACAGTCACAAAGTTTAAAATACATGAATAAATAACTCTCAAAACAAGTTTTAACGATGAAATTTTAGTTAACCTAAAATTGATTTACATGACTATGTACCACTCATTCAAATAATATTAATAAAATAAAAGCATTACAGGTGAGACGGAAACAAGAACCTGTGACAATGACTGCTGACCTCCTGATCAGCAAAAAAATACCACTTCTTACCAATTAAGTATCAAATCACAAACAATGGTGAATACAATTATAATAGTAATTTGAATAATATTCAAATTCAAGATGTCTTGAGTAATAAATATAGATAGGCCCACTAGTATAATAAAATACAACGTGGTGGGCTACAAATAGTACAAGCTAAAGAAACCTGGCGCCTAAAGGCACTCCAAGATATATTTTAAAACAGCATGTATAAGGTTACACATTCACGCATGATAGGCCATAGGATATTGTATTAAAAAAAGAGATAAATGGCACAGCGTAACAATATAAAATAAAAAGTTCATTACCGTCTTCCAACTAGCAAGATACCTCTTCCAACAAGCAAGATACCTTACTTTGTCTTTCACAGGACAACAAATCATTAGGGCTGCAACCCTCAATGAATTAGACAGCAGTCTCTCTCTCTCTAATCGAACACAAAATCCCTCCCTATTTATATAAAAAGTACCGGTAGTTGAAAACGAGGCGAAAACAACTAGAATCTAAGCTTAGAAACAACCCAACCTGCTGCCAACTTACAAATAAATATAAAAATAATATAAAAAAACATATCCAGCCGTTGCACTGAGGATTTTAACCCTACGGGTTACATTCACCCCCGCTTTTAAGTATGCAGACTCTGCATACAACACAGAAAAAAACTTAGCTGGGGACAGACCTGTCTCTCCAACATGATGCAGTCTAATACATACACCAACTACTGCATTAAACAATGCAAAAAAACAATCTATAATGAAATGACAGATTAATTTGTAACCTAAAGAAATGACACTACATAAAAAAAGAAGCGAGAATGGAGCTACCCATTCAATTCTGCCATCCATCTTGGCTTTGGCATTCAAAGCTGGCTCCAACACTTTCACTTGTGAGCTCCCCCTCTGGGCCTCTAGGGGTCGCGAACAATGCACATTCTGTATAAGCTTATTATACCCTTCTCTTGATTCTCCTGGTTCCACAAGCTTCATGTGAACCAAGCTAGTGTCCATACTAGATGACTTTATGCTTATACTGGTCAATTTTGAACTAAGGTCCTCCTTCACTGGGGCACTAGGGTTCACCTTGGTCAGGCTGCTGGGTGAGCTGCTGTAGCTTTCTCCGGGCTGCGGTGGTGAAGGTACTGAACTATTCTGGTGTGTGCTGTTTTGCCCATGAATGAGACTTGGGTCTCGAACAGCCTTAGACAGTACCTGTACACAGGGAGACAGTGGACTATGATAGTCTGCGTGTTGCAAGTTCATAGTATTGCAGTGGCTCCTAACATGACCTGAGCGATTTGTTTCGGGTATTTGGCGACGTGTCATGGCTCTTGTCGACTCAATGGTGTGTTCATTATGGTATAATTTGCATCTCCTGGCAAAGTGTCCCACCTGTCCACAGCTAAAACACACCATTGACTTACTATTACTAGGCTGTCCCTGCCTGGCCTTCCTAAACTTTTGCGACTCCACTAACTGCGTCAACCTCACCATTTGGTCAGGTAATGCACCAAGCTGGGCTACCTGATCCTGTAGCAGGCTCAGTTTGGTCACCTGTTCTTGTAGGCAATTAATCCTGGCTAATAGGCTGTCTGTTGCCGCCAGGAGAGACGTCGGTTGCACTGACAAGGACGCCAGACTGGGCTCGCTGTTAGCATCTTCATCCCCTGACAACCGGATCGCCGCATTCCTTAAAGCCAGAAAAGAGATGTCAGGATCTGTGAAGACTCTATCTTGTATCTGTCTTTGTAGTTGCTTTGAGAATAAGTGTTCTGCAAAATAGTCCCTGAGAAAAATCATATCGGTTACAGGGGCCTGAAGCTCTTTCTGACGAGAGGTGATGGCTCTAAAGGCCAACTGTAGCCGGTGCGAGTAAGAGCATACAGTTTCGGCAGGGGCTTGCACAACCTGGTGCAGAGCACCCATCAGCTGGGCGCAGTTCCGCCTCTCGCCGTAAATTTCCCGAAGGAGGGCGATGATTCTGGTCGGGTCACTGGTGGAATCCTTCCCGTGGCAGTAAAGTTCTGCTTTCACCGTGTCGCCCAGTCGATTCCACAGGAGGAGCATTTTGTCCTTCTCATCTAGGACCCTTCTGGACAGCCAAAGTTCTTTGACTTCCAGGATGAACTGCTCCACCTCTGACGCTGGACCATCCCCATAGAAGTGACGGACGTTCACTTCCCAGGAGGGTAGAACCGTGGCTGCTGCCACTCCTGCCATTCTGGTTGAGATTTGTAAAAGACCCTATCCTCCCTTAAAAGACTAGTCCTAAGAGTAATTAAAAAACTAAAAGAGACTAGACCTATATCAGAAAAGAAGAAGATTGGTAGACTTTAAAGGAAATAAGAACAGACCTACAAGTTTACCACGTAGACATTAAGCGCAAACCCCACTCGTTGCTACCAAATGTTGGGACCGGTTCCTTAGAGAGGAGGGGCGGGTCTCTGGTTTGCGCAGCCTCGGCTCTACCCAAGGCGACTTAAGTCTAATGCCGAAAAGGTAACTAAAAAGGTCTAACTGTAACTACTTATAACTAGACAGAATAATAAAAAGTAACTATCTAACCACAAGAAGAAAGAACAAAAAAAGGAGATTTACAGAAAATACTAGATCTATATAAATTTTATTCAAAGAAAATATACCTAAAACAAATCTCAACCAGAACAACACTGTACTGGTAAAGAAAGATAAATAAAATCATTATAATATGAACTAATAATAATAACAGTCACAAAGTTTAAAATACATGAATAAATAACTCTCAAAACAAGTTTTAACGATGAAATTTTAGTTAACCTAAAATTGATTTACATGACTATGTACCACTCATTCAAATAATATTAATAAAATAAAAGCATTACAGGTGAGACGGAAACAAGAACCTGTGACAATGACTGCTGACCTCCTGATCAGCAAAAAAATACCACTTCTTACCAATTAAGTATCAAATCACAAACAATGGTGAATACAATTATAATAGTAATTTGAATAATATTCAAATTCAAGATGTCTTGAGTAATAAATATAGATAGGCCCACTAGTATAATAAAATACAACGTGGTGGGCTACAAATAGTACAAGCTAAAGAAACCTGGCGCCTAAAGGCACTCCAAGATATATTTTAAAACAGCATGTATAAGGTTACACATTCACGCATGATAGGCCATAGGATATTGTATTAAAAAAAGAGATAAATGGCACAGCGTAACAATATAAAATAAAAAGTTCATTACCGTCTTCCAACTAGCAAGATACCTCTTCCAACAAGCAAGATACCTTACTTTGTCTTTCACAGGACAACAAATCATTAGGGCTGCAACCCTCAATGAATTAGACAGCAGTCTCTCTCTCTCTAATCGAACACAAAATCCCTCCCTATTTATATAAAAAGTACCGGTAGTTGAAAACGAGGCGAAAACAACTAGAATCTAAGCTTAGAAACAACCCAACCTGCTGCCAACTTACAAATAAATATAAAAATAATATAAAAAAACATATCCAGCCGTTGCACTGAGGATTTTAACCCTACGGGTTACATTCACCCCCGCTTTTAAGTATGCAGACTCTGCATACAACACAGAAAAAAACTTAGCTGGGGACAGACCTGTCTCTCCAACATGATGCAGTCTAATACATACACCAACTACTGCATTAAACAATGCAAAAAAACAATCTATAATGAAATGACAGATTAATTTGTAACCTAAAGAAATGACACTACATAAAAAAAGAAGCGAGAATGGAGCTACCCATTCAATTCTGCCATCCATCTTGGCTTTGGCATTCAAAGCTGGCTCCAACACTTTCACTTGTGAGCTCCCCCTCTGGGCCTCTAGGGGTCGCGAACAATGCACATTCTGTATAAGCTTATTATACCCTTCTCTTGATTCTCCTGGTTCCACAAGCTTCATGTGAACCAAGCTAGTGTCCATACTAGATGACTTTATGCTTATACTGGTCAATTTTGAACTAAGGTCCTCCTTCACTGGGGCACTAGGGTTCACCTTGGTCAGGCTGCTGGGTGAGCTGCTGTAGCTTTCTCCGGGCTGCGGTGGTGAAGGTACTGAACTATTCTGGTGTGTGCTGTTTTGCCCATGAATGAGACTTGGGTCTCGAACAGCCTTAGACAGTACCTGTACACAGGGAGACAGTGGACTATGATAGTCTGCGTGTTGCAAGTTCATAGTATTGCAGTGGCTCCTAACATGACCTGAGCGATTTGTTTCGGGTATTTGGCGACGTGTCATGGCTCTTGTCGACTCAATGGTGTGTTCATTATGGTATAATTTGCATCTCCTGGCAAAGTGTCCCACCTGTCCACAGCTAAAACACACCATTGACTTACTATTACTAGGCTGTCCCTGCCTGGCCTTCCTAAACTTTTGCGACTCCACTAACTGCGTCAACCTCACCATTTGGTCAGGTAATGCACCAAGCTGGGCTACCTGATCCTGTAGCAGGCTCAGTTTGGTCACCTGTTCTTGTAGGCAATTAATCCTGGCTAATAGGCTGTCTGTTGCCGCCAGGAGAGACGTCGGTTGCACTGACAAGGACGCCAGACTGGGCTCGCTGTTAGCATCTTCATCCCCTGACAACCGGATCGCCGCATTCCTTAAAGCCAGAAAAGAGATGTCAGGATCTGTGAAGACTCTATCTTGTATCTGTCTTTGTAGTTGCTTTGAGAATAAGTGTTCTGCAAAATAGTCCCTGAGAAAAATCATATCGGTTACAGGGGCCTGAAGCTCTTTCTGACGAGAGGTGATGGCTCTAAAGGCCAACTGTAGCCGGTGCGAGTAAGAGCATACAGTTTCGGCAGGGGCTTGCACAACCTGGTGCAGAGCACCCATCAGCTGGGCGCAGTTCCGCCTCTCGCCGTAAATTTCCCGAAGGAGGGCGATGATTCTGGTCGGGTCACTGGTGGAATCCTTCCCGTGGCAGTAAAGTTCTGCTTTCACCGTGTCGCCCAGTCGATTCCACAGGAGGAGCATTTTGTCCTTCTCATCTAGGACCCTTCTGGACAGCCAAAGTTCTTTGACTTCCAGGATGAACTGCTCCACCTCTGACGCTGGACCATCCCCATAGAAGTGACGGACGTTCACTTCCCAGGAGGGTAGAACCGTGGCTGCTGCCACTCCTGCCATTCTGGTTGAGATTTGTAAAAGACCCTATCCTCCCTTAAAAGACTAGTCCTAAGAGTAATTAAAAAACTAAAAGAGACTAGACCTATATCAGAAAAGAAGAAGATTGGTAGACTTTAAAGGAAATAAGAACAGACCTACAAGTTTACCACGTAGACATTAAGCGCAAACCCCACTCGTTGCTACCAAATGTTGGGACCGGTTCCTTAGAGAGGAGGGGCGGGTCTCTGGTTTGCGCAGCCTCGGCTCTACCCAAGGCGACTTAAGTCTAATGCCGAAAAGGTAACTAAAAAGGTCTAACTGTAACTACTTATAACTAGACAGAATAATAAAAAGTAACTATCTAACCACAAGAAGAAAGAACAAAAAAAGGAGATTTACAGAAAATACTAGATCTATATAAATTTTATTCAAAGAAAATATACCTAAAACAAATCTCAACCAGAACAACACTGTACTGGTAAAGAAAGATAAATAAAATCATTATAATATGAACTAATAATAATAACAGTCACAAAGTTTAAAATACATGAATAAATAACTCTCAAAACAAGTTTTAACGATGAAATTTTAGTTAACCTAAAATTGATTTACATGACTATGTACCACTCATTCAAATAATATTAATAAAATAAAAGCATTACAGGTGAGACGGAAACAAGAACCTGTGACAATGACTGCTGACCTCCTGATCAGCAAAAAAATACCACTTCTTACCAATTAAGTATCAAATCACAAACAATGGTGAATACAATTATAATAGTAATTTGAATAATATTCAAATTCAAGATGTCTTGAGTAATAAATATAGATAGGCCCACTAGTATAATAAAATACAACGTGGTGGGCTACAAATAGTACAAGCTAAAGAAACCTGGCGCCTAAAGGCACTCCAAGATATATTTTAAAACAGCATGTATAAGGTTACACATTCACGCATGATAGGCCATAGGATATTGTATTAAAAAAAGAGATAAATGGCACAGCGTAACAATATAAAATAAAAAGTTCATTACCGTCTTCCAACTAGCAAGATACCTCTTCCAACAAGCAAGATACCTTACTTTGTCTTTCACAGGACAACAAATCATTAGGGCTGCAACCCTCAATGAATTAGACAGCAGTCTCTCTCTCTCTAATCGAACACAAAATCCCTCCCTATTTATATAAAAAGTACCGGTAGTTGAAAACGAGGCGAAAACAACTAGAATCTAAGCTTAGAAACAACCCAACCTGCTGCCAACTTACAAATAAATATAAAAATAATATAAAAAAACATATCCAGCCGTTGCACTGAGGATTTTAACCCTACGGGTTACATAAAGAAAATAATGATTAAATACCCACCTCGCCTAAAATATTTGGTTTTAGAGATATTGTTCTGAAATACTGTTCCAAACCTCGTTCTTCTGTATTAATAGATGTATATTATTATTTCTTTTTCTCAGCATATTGCTCATCATTTAGCACATAACAGCTCAATGAAAGAACTATTGGTCTCCATGCTCAATCTGTCTAAACTAGAACTTACAACGTCATACAAACCAAAAGTTCAGAATTTATATCAATTCTATCAACAATTTTGGCCCTCTAAGGCAAACTCCTCCAGTGCAGGTAATATAATATTAGGCCTATATCATCATCATCGATCCCATGAATTTTTCTGGAGTGAAGGGGAAATTCAGCTCCGTTATACATAGCTGTATGTTTACATTTTACACTGAAAACTTTCTCACTATAGAACAATTTTTTTAATTAAAACTATATTTTTTTAAAGGGAAAAACCTTTTAGTGCTTGAAGTTGGAAAGTCTCGTTTTAACAATAGTGGATTGAACCACGCCTCCCCAATTCCAACAGATATTCCAATCCTTCCCTATATATATTAAAGCATAACTGTCAACCTATAAGTTTAAAACAATGAGTGTTGTCACCATTTCTCGACTCATCCCTCACATTCCTCACTGAATTGTGGAATTCCCTCACACCCTCCTTCAATAGACCTTGTTTTTTTGTTTGTCTTCCATGTAAAACTTCGTTAAAAAAAGTAATAATGTGAAGAATTGAAAATTTCACAGGATTCATGGGTGTTTTTTTTAAATAAAGTAATTTACAGAGTGAATCATTTTCCTTTGTTAGAGTTGTTTCCCTTCAGTATTTGATCAATACACATTTTTGAAATGTTATTTATATTCATTTTATTTGAAAAGTATAAAATGCTGAACATAAATATACTTTGTCCAATTATTTTCAACGAAAAGATTCATTTAATGAGTTTATAATTAATTTAAATTTCATCGCTAACAAACAGTAGCCTACATTAATTGCTAAATAATACATTCATTCGTTTTTTGTTTAAATCCAGTTTTTGTAAATTAACTTGTTTAGCAATATATTTTTTATTCATTTACACAGATTTGAGTTTATTACACTATATTGTAAAAGATTTCACAACATTCAATCAATTTACTCTTTCAAATATTTTTTTTATATTTCTGTATTTTTTCTTTTTTGCTAAATTATTCTCCAGTCTAAATACACAGCATCCTACACTCCGACTACCCCCCCCCCCTCCCCCCGCACACATCTCGCTGCTCATCTTCTTTTTTTTTTCTCTCTCTTATCTTTTTTCTATTCTCATCACTCTTATAACTATTTTTTTTTTTTTGCTTATACGTTGAGTACAACTTTGTTAAAAGAAGTTAAAAATTGTACTCAGTTATTTCTTCAACTCAATTTTTTGAAGGGTACGGAGGCCGTGGGGTCAATGTTGACTCTACTAAATTGACTCCCAGAGAAAAAGTTGTTTACGACACAGGATATAAATTTTATAAAGTGAATCAGCTGGCCAGTGAAGTCATTCCACTTCGAAGAGATATTCTCATCGATATGCCCGAGTAAGTCTTTCTAATCCTCTTCAATTTATAACGCCTCACGTGAAAACCATCCTTGCTAGGTGATATTGTGAACTGATGCTATTCGTTTCAATAACTTATTGTAGATTATGATTGCATAGAAAAACACGTTGCTGCACACTACACATGTATAAATCATGTTTATAACTAAACCATGACCAGTTTTCACTTTCTGCTGCTAAGATATTGACTTAAATGTGCTTGCTATTAGAAACTATATTTTCATTTTGCACAAATCTGAAGTATTCAACTATGTTAGTTTATATTTTTTTAAAATCAAAGAATAAAGATATCTCATTTGGCAATATATTTTCTGGTGGTTGTGATATAGTTAGAATATTGTTGGATTTTAGGCATGATATAGCCATGATATCGGCAGTATATAGGCAGGATATAGTTTAAATATAGTCTAGTTATAGTTTGAATAAATAGTCAAGATAGATAAAATATAGTTAGTGGTAGTAGCATTGGGAGGGGGATGAACAAGGTTAACATTACTCACTGATGGAATGGTAGTCTCACTTTACTAATTTGAACATTACTCACTGATGAAATGGTATTTTCACTTTACTAGTTTAAACATTACTTACTGATGGAATGGTATTCTTACTTGACTAGTTTAAACATTACTCACTGATGGAATGGTATTCTCACTTTACTAGTTTAAACAATACTCATTGATGGAATGGTATTCTCACTTGACTAGTTTAAACATTACTAACTGATGGAATGGTATTTTCACTTGACTAGTTTAAACATTACTTACTGATGGAATGGTATTCTCACTTGACTAGTTTAAACATTACACACTGATGGAATGGTATACTCACTTGACTAGTTTAAACATTACTTACTGGTGGAATGGTATTCTCACTTGACTAGTTTAAACATTACTTACTGATGGAATGGTATTCTCACTTGACTAGTTTAAACATTACACACTGATGGAATGGTATACTCACTTTACTAGTTTAAACATTACTCACTGATGAAATGGTATTCTCACTTTACTAATTTAAACATTACTCACTGATGGAATGGTAGTCTCACTTTACTAGTTTAAACATTACTCACTGATGGAATGGTATTCGCACTTGACTAGTTTAAAGATTACTCACTGATGGAATGGTACTCTCACTTGACTAGTTTAAACATTACTCACTGGTGGAATGGTATTCGCACTTGACTAGTTTAAACATTACTTACTGATGGAATGGTATTCTCACTTTACTAGTTTAAACATTACTCACTGATGGAATGGTAGTCTTACTTGACTAGTTTAAACATTACTCACTGATGGAATGGTATTCTCACTTTACTAGTTTAAACATTACTCACTGATGGAATGGTATTCTTACTTTACAAGTTTAAACATTACTCACTGATGGAATGGTAGTCTCACTTTACTAATTTTAACATTACTCACTGATGGAATGGTATTTTCACTTTACTAGTTTAAACATTACTTACTGATGGAATGGTATTCTTACTTGACTAGTTTAAACATTACTCACTGATGGAATGGTATTCTCACTTTACTAGTTTAAACAATACTCATTGATGGAATGGTATTCTCACTTGACTAGTTTAAACATTACTAACTGATGGAATGGTATTTTCACTTGACTAGTTTAAACATTACTTACTGATGGAATGGTATTCTCACTTGACTAGTTTAAACATTACACACTGATGGAATGGTATACTCACTTGACTAGTTTAAACATTACTTACTGGTGGAATGGTATTCTCACTTGACTAGTTTAAACATTACTTACTGATGGAATGGTATTCTCACTTTACTAGTTTAAACATTACTCACTGATGGAATGGTAGTCTTACTTGACTAGTTTAAACATTACTCACTGATGGAATGGTATTCTCACTTTACTAGTTTAAACATTACTCACTGATGGAATGGTATTCTCACTTTACAAGTTTAAACATTACTCACTGATGGAATGGTAGTCTCACTTTACTAATTTGAGCATTACTCACTGATGGAATGGTATTTTCACTTTACTAGTTTAAACATTACTTACTGATGGAATGGTATTCTTACTTGACTAGTTTAAACATTACTCACTGATGGAATGGTATTCTCACTTTACTAGTTTAAACAATACTCATTGATGGAATGGTATTCTCACTTGACTAGTTTAAACATTACTAACTGATGGAATGGTATTTTCACTTGACTAGTTTAAACATTACTTACTGATGGAATGGTATTCTCACTTGACTAGTTTAAACATTACACACTGATGGAATGGTATACTCACTTGACTAGTTTAAACATTACTTACTGGTGGAATGGTATTCTCACTTGACTAGTTTAAACATTACTTACTGATGGAATGGTATTCTCACTTGACTAGTTTAAACATTACACACTGATGGAATGGTATACTCACTTGACTAGTTTAAACATTACTTACTGGTGGAATGGTATTCTCACTTGACTAGTTTAAACAATACTCACTGATGGAATTGTATTCTCACTTTACTAGTTTAAACAACAGAGAAAACGTAACCTTGGAAAAAAATAATTTTCATTTAATGTAAAAAAAATATTTTTTTACGTTTGATGTAAAATGAAAAAAAAACTCAATGAACAAAAGTTGTTTATATAAAAATGTGTTTCTTCCAGATGTCAAATTCTCAAATATGATACATCAAGCCTGGCCAAAGTTGGAGTTGTGGTGATATTTCACAATGAGCTGTGGTCAGTCTTGTTAAGGACTGTATACAGTATACTAGATGCCTCCCACGAGGAGCTCATTAATGAAATTATTTTGGTGGACGATGCCTCTGATAAAGGTTCGACAAAGACCATTCATAAAGTTTTCAAAGTATAGCTATAAGGGTCGTCCTTTTATAAAATAAAAAAAAAAATTTGACAATAATTGTCGACATAAGGGCGGAGAATTCAATATAGCCTAATTTGAAGTCAAAAATGTTTCTTTTTATAATAAAATTAGCTAACCAACGATTGGTTATTATTGGTTCTTTTGTTTAACAAGGCATGTTTATATCACTCGCTCGTCCGTCAACAGACTGTCAGTTTAATCATAGATTAAACCGTTCCCTGTCTAGTCCAACTTTAACCGAATAAAAACAAAATAAATAAAAAAACAATAGGCAAATATGGGCATAAAAAGACAAACGTTTCTTAAACCTGTTTGCTTTTTTTCTTTCAATATTTGATCTCTTTATTATCTTTTGCCATTATTTCATAGATGTACTTTTTCCAAATTGTAACATGCCGTCATATACATTTTTACCAATCGATTCGAAGCTCGTACTTGGTGAGATTATCGCCGATAATTTCATTCCACCCCTAATTCCAGTTTGGTAAACTAGTGAAGATCTGAAAGCACCAGATGCATCTGAAATCGACTTGCACAACCCTAATGCTTTATTATATTCAAAACATAAAATCCAGCCTTGTAAAATATTAATTTTGATGGTGAGGTTAAAAAATGTGACAAATTTTTATTTGTGGGGTTACTGAAAACGTGACAATTTTTGACAAAGGGTTAAAATAAAGGCGGGGGGGGGGGGAAATTGTATTAAAATTGTTGACATAATAGATGGTGACTAGATTAATACCGAAAGAGGAATATAATTTGATCTGTAAGGTGGTTGTTTTCAGTTGAAGTGAAGTTTTCATTTGCATTTTGTTGAATAAATATATACGTTATTTGAGTCATGGGGTTGGGGGGGGGGGAGGTTCTCTGAATAATTTATTGTACCTGAAACCTGGGACGCAATAGTTTTTTTGTTGAGAGGTTGAATCAGTGTGTATACAATTATCTCGACAATCAATATAATTAGTGCTAATATCCCAATAGATCCAAATAAGGAATGCTACAAATCTCGGATATATTAAACAGAGTTGAAACATTCCAGTTACTTTTCTCTTGCGAGAATAGAATAACTAATGCTAAACTATGTTAATGATCACAATACTATTACATTGGAGTTTATACACACAGCTTGGTTACAAGATTTTACAATAACCCTAATTTTAGAATAGGTTCACCTTGAAATGTATTAATTGTAAGATGAATTCACGAGTAAAAGCGTTAGAGCCTACTCAAAAGTGCTACTCAAAGGTGCTAATAAAAAAAACCTTCTCACTCAAGCATTTCAGCTTTAATTAATAATGAAATCTGCTGTAACCTTTGTATATCAGTGACATATTAGAACTGATATTATTCTTTTCATTTGAATGAGTAATTACTGATAAGTTTCCACATCACATTAGTCCACTTTTTATAGTAACACGATGTTTTTTACATATTATTTAATATACTTCAAATGGCTATAATTTTCCTCACCTAATTTGACCAACATGTACTTCAATTATTTATTTTATATTATTTATTTCCCCACATCTACTTTTACAATTTCTTTGGGCACCTTTAGAAGAGTACATTAAAATATTTGGCGGTAAAGTCCAGCTAATACGCCTACCATCAAGAAAAGGTTTGATTCAAGCAAGAAATGAAGGTTTCGACCACGTGACCGGAGATGTAGCAGTATTCTTGGACGCCCACGTTGAAGTTCATAAAGGTCGAGAGAGAGAGAAAGAGAGAGAGGAAGAAAAGAAGAGACAGAAAGATGACGAGAAAGAGGGAGAGAGAGAGAAAGAAAAGAAGAGACAGAAAGATGACGAGAAAGAGGGAGAGAGAGAGGAAGAAAAGAAGAGACAGAAAGATGACGAGAAAGTGGGAGAGAGAGAGGAAGAAAAGAAGAGACAGAAAGATGACGAGAAAGAGGGAGAGAGAGACGAAGAAAAGAAGAGACAGAAAGATGACGAGAAAGAGGGAGAGAGAGGGGAAGAAAAGAAGAGACAGAAAGATGGCGAGAAAGGGGGAGAGAGAGGAAGAAAAGAAGAGACAGAAAGATGACGAGAAAGAGGGAGAGAGAGAGGAAGAAAAGAAGAGACAGAAAGATGACGAGAAAGAGGGAGAGAGAGAGGAAGAAAAGAAGAGACAGAAAGATGACGAGAAAGAGGGAGAGAGAGAGGAAGAAAAGAAGAGACAGAAAGATGACGAGAAAGAGGGAGAGAGAGAGGAAGAAAAGAAGAGACAGAAAGATGACGAGAAAGAGGGAGGAAAATGAGGGTGAAATGGTTCTAGTTTATTTATCGTTAGATCAATGCCAGGAGATGCGAGTAAATGTACAGATAGAAGAAACATTGTATTTCCAGGTTGGTTAGAGCCTCTGCTTCAAAGAATTAAAGAAGACGACAAAGTTGTAGCAGTTCCACAACATGACCAAATTAACTGGGATACTTTCAAGGTACATTGCAATACTTTAGCAGAGGGGTGTCCAACAGCCAGCCCGCTGGTCACAACAATGACCGCCAAGCCTTATATTATAGTGTGCCCCTCCCCCCCCCCCCCCCCCCACCCCAATATCGCTTCTAATAGCGATCTTTTAATATTGATGATAATACATTTTCAGAGTGTGTTGTCAATATAAAGAAAAGTGATTTGGGGAACACATCAAAAGTCATTTAAGCAACACAATAAAAACCTATTATCACACACCGGTGTGGCTATCAGGGCAATAAAACTCAATTTTTTTACAAATTATCTTTTTTTTTTTTAAATAAAGAAAATTGGTTAATTTGTTTGCAGTATGAATTTAAAAATAACATAGAACACCAGAGAGGTGGATTTGAATTTGATTTGACGTTTAATTGGATCGATCGACCACCTCCACCAGATGGCGTTGTCAGGAAGACGATATCAGACCCAATAAAGTAACAATTCATTTATTTCTTTACATTGACCAATTTCTACATTGGTCTTAACTTACTTGAGCATAAATCTAATTTCGATGGAAGAACTCATGTGAAATATTGTATTAGTTTAAGGAATTACTGTACGTGTAGATAGATAGCCTAGAGAGATGTAAAGATATATTATAGAATATATATAAAGATACATAGATACATAATATATAAATAGATGGATACATACAAAATAAAAATTAGATACAAACAAAAATTGACAGATAAAAAGGTAGATGCACAGGTAAATAGATGAGTGGGTAAATTGTTAGAGAATCAGGTAAACACACATTTGTTATTAATAGATAGATATTAGATAGATGCTGTCGAAAACTGGGGTAAATTCTCTTGATAATAGCATTTCCACGGAATGGTACTAAAGTTTGCACCGGCAAACAACCGCGTAACACTTTGTTCTAATGAAAGCATTAAACCTTATTTCCTGTAACATTTCCACTCTTTCCACTCTGTAAACTCTTGTTGTTGTTGATAGTTCATTTTGTTTATCCATGTATAGGTCACCTACACATTTAGGATGTTGTTTTGCTATAACAAAAGACAACTTTAACAGACTTGGTCGATATGACCCTGGACTCAACATATGGGGCTGTGAAAATTTGGAGCTGTCCTTTAAGGTTTGTCAGTTTATTTGTTCCGTTCCATCCATACGTTTATCTATTATTAATCTATTAGCTATCTGTCTGTCTGCTTGGCAATCTTAATTCGTGTACTTAATCTGATTTTGTAGCTATGTACAATGTTATCTTAATAGTCTTTCAACGTCATCTGTAAAACAACAAGATACGTTTGTCTATCAATCTACATGTATTTAAAATGTCTATCTATTATCTTGTGTAAGTATTTTTTGTGTACACTCTAGAGTTGGATGTGTGGTGGAAGTCTTGAGGTCATCCCTTGCTCTCACGTTGGTCATCTTTATCGGCCATCATTTCCTTACAGCTTGGGAGCGGAGAAAAATACATTGATACGAAACTGTTTACGTATTGCCGAAGTCTGGCTGGATGAATACAAGTTCGTATACTATGACAGGATTGGAAATCTTCAGGTCAGTCAGACACAAATTTCTCACATTAATTTTCTTTTTTTTTGTATTTAAAATAAAATGAATTTTTGTATTAAGAGATTGTTAAAATATTTTAGCACCATAGACCATAGCTAAATTTGAAAACTAAATGTAAGCTTAGTAGGTAAATAATCACAATCGACGTTTATGATGCAATATCTATTTTCCAGACAAGTGTAGACATTGGGGATGTAACTGATAGGAAAGCTCTCAGACATCATCTACAGTGTAAATCGTTTGATTGGTATGTGAAAGAAGTCTACCCAGAATTGTATTTACCATTCAATACAACAGCAACAGGAAAGGTTAGGATGTGTTCCTTGTGTCTCGGGTCTGGTTGTTTCTTGCATTCTCTTTTTGTTATTGTTTTATTGAAAACTAGGTTTAAGCCTATTTAGTATCTTTACTCAATGACTGAGTTGTTTATGGTAATTGAGCTTATCACAATAGATTTTTCCATTTAATCCATGACGTATATTCTCTATAGATATTAAGTAGTTGGCTTACCGGTTCGCCTCTATGTATATCTATGGATGTCCACTGGCAGAGTGTAAACAAGATTCCAAATGTGGCTGAATGTAACGACCGTGACCCAAAACAGGTGACATGAAAATACAATGAACCATCAATATTGTTATCATTCACAAGTAAGACTCAATAGTCAAAAGCCAAAACAGTTGGATTTATAAGCTATCGAAAAAATAGTCTATTGCAGTGGCATTTTCCAAATCATTCCAAAGCGATTATATAACCTCTTATTCGTATAGCCTACATGTAGAATGAAGTAAATAGATTCTTCCAATAAATGAGCCTAAACAATGCACACATGATACAATGTTGTATAACTTTCCCTTGGCAGCATTTTTTCCTAAGTAAAGAAAGTCAAATTCGCCGTGATGAAGGCTGCCTTGTGTATGACCAGCCCACCAATCAAGTAGTCATGCGAATGTGCAAAAATTCCAACAGTCAGTGGCAGTACACACAGGTACTACAGACAGTCTTGTTTATTGATTAATTAGTCGTAATTTAATTGCATCACCGATGTAGGCCTATATATCTAAAACATACACATATTTATTTTCCTAGAGTAACCAAACTTGATTATGAAAGAATACACTGATCTATACAGTGAAAGAATAACACAATATGAAATATTTTATAATTGGGTCCAAAATGTAATTGTCAACCCAATAGGCATTATCCCAATATAGTTGTCTTTTATTTTAATTGGAAACTCATCTATTGCGTGTTTGTAACTTTGGAAATTTGATTTGTTGAGATGGCAGGTTAATGATTTATTTAGTACAAGAATTCAGTCATTTTATAGTGAGAAGGAATTAAATACATCATATTTCCCAATGTTATCGATGCTTGTGTCCGTTTGATCATTAGGCTACAAATTTTGTTTTATTAAAGCCTGTATGTTTTATTATATCCTCAATCCTTGTTGTTATAGTCGTATACATGCTTTTATCGCTAATACTTATATGTGTATCAAGGGACGTATATCAGATTGTGGAGGCCCTGTTCCCAAATTTATGTGGGGGCCCCTCGTGGCCTCGCCCCTGCCTTCAACATACCTCAGAAATGTACAGTTAATTCATTTTTATTCTGTAAAATCATGAATAAATTTTATGTTATGCTTATTAGCTTGCTTGGAATGGAACGCTTAAAATTGTAGGGGATTTAAAGGAATTTTATTTGACATTTTCAATGCTAGAAAGGGGATGTCACTTAAAAATGTATTTTTGTCATGAGTGGGGCCCCCTGTTCCAATGGAACATGCCTAAATACGCCACTGTGTGTTTCTTAGCCTAAATATATATAACAGTAACAGCCCATATTCATGCTATCATAATCAATATACATTTTATTATAGCCTAATTTGTATTAATATAGCCTGTATAATGTGTTATTATAACATATATTATGTGTATTTTATAGCCTAAATGAATTGTCTTTAGAATATTTTTTAATCTGTTCAAGTTGTTGAAACAATTCTTTTGACTCTACAGTTTAACACCATCCAGGCAGTAGGAACCAATCAATGCACGACTCTCTTCACCAAAAACTTGACAGTGATAATGACTCAATGTAATGAACAAGACGTCCATTTGCAATGGCAATGGCCAAGAAAATCTGTTCATATTCCTACACATTAATTCAATGTTTTTAATGTTTTTATTATGTATATATCATATTGAGCTTCCATCATATTTGTTTACAATTGTAATAACTTACTTGTTTTAAAGAAATATTCCCTTTTCTAACAAATGTTTAATTAAGCAACTTTTATTAAACATGTAAACTGCAAATTGTATAAAAGATTTTCACCAGCATAATATTGACTAGAAGTAGAATGTTCGTCAAATGGAAGAGCCACAATCCAACTACAAATAACAGGAAAAAGAATGAGAATAAAAAAAGAAAGCATCTGAATTCAAAAAAAAGAAATTGAGAAATTGAATTCAAGACAAGAAAGTGAAAGAATGTGTATTTCTTTAAAAACAAACAATATTAAAGGGAAAATAAAGTACATAAATTAAATGAGTCTTGTTAATTTACTTTCATAAATATTAAAATGTATAACATGTTATATTTTAAATGTTCTCTATACATCTTTTTAAAAAAAGCTTTTCAGCCATTAAATTATTGTCATGTAGACTGGTGTAATAAAGTCATTTACCTAACTTGAAAATAGCAATACTAATTGGACAGAGTATATACATTAAAATGGCTGTCCTATTGATCTTGAACTAAAAATTTAAGTTAGTGGTGAATAGCATGAGTTATACTACCTTTACATTACATTAGGATGTATTCAGCTCATTTTCATTTCATTGAACACAGGGATGATGTTTCATGTAATACCTGAATTACGTACATATCACAAAGACAATACAGGTTACAAGCCAGTTCATTTTCACAAGTACAGAATAAACAAAAGACTTTCACAAGGACAGAATAAGCAAAACCGTTTGACTATCACAAAATAAGCACAAGACTTTCAAAAGGACAGTCAGAATAAGCACAAAACTGACAGGACAGAAAACTATCACAAGATTAAAGAAAAATTATCACAAGGACAAGGGCAGTATAACAAAAAACAGTATAACAAAAAACAATTTCAAAAAGACTGAAAACAATAAGAAAAAATTTTAACAAAAAAAAAAAGGATTTTTGGTCACAATATTTAATTTGTAATAAGAAACAAGATACATCAATTCCAATTTGCAACCCCAGAGATAACTGTAAACATTCTGCACCTCATCATAACAAAATTTTACTATAAAATTATAAATGATAAATGCCATAGTTTAGATGAAATGCAACTTCTAATAGTTTTAGAATTCAAATTTCAACAATAAACAAAAATGTACAAAAAGTTATCCAACAGAAAATAAACACTCATCAGCAGAAATTCTTACATTAAACGTAAACAGGCAATATCATATGTCAGCTGTCACTAGACCTTATTTTTTCACACCTCAGTATTTATTTCAGCCTAAATTGTTTTGTTTTCTTTATTAAATTTGTTTTTATTTTTTAAATTTATATATAAAAAAACTAAATTGAAATATATGATCAATAATTAAACTTTTGAATCTTGAATTTAAATTAAAAAAATATATTGTACTGTATTAATGAATATTTTTCTGGAGAAGAGCACTTTAAAATAACAACTGAGATCTGGATTAGTACATATTTTGTGCATTGGCTGATCTTGGAACTTTGATTTTGTCAATGTTTTTCATTATGATATCATGAAGGGAAGCCTACAGGAAGAAACAGACGAAAAACAAAACATTAACATAGCATTTAATTACACAAAAATCATTTACTTTTTATTTTGCTTCTACATCGATATTTCTTTAGTAAAAAACATTTTCCTCTAAAATGTGTTTAACAAGGGAGAGAACTCACATAATGATTACGCATCTCCAGTATAGCATTTTGGAGATTCAGCATCTGTCTTTCATCAAATTCTTTGATTGATTGCCTGTAGTCCTCCTGCAAGCAACAAGTTATTTAACAGTTTTTAACTTTGATCCATTACTTCACAAAGATCTGGGGGTCTTATTTAAAAAAATCTTTTTTTTTCATTCTTTACCATGATTATCTACCTTTGATTTATCTCCCTTTGCCGTTCACTGATGATGTACTAAACTAATAGATGCTACTTTTGATTATAAAAAGGTATTTTTCTATAAAATGGAGTCAATTGATGGCATATTTAGGAAAGGAACTTGTCCAAAACTATCTCAATAGCTACTCAATTTTCCAAAAGTCAAACTAACCTCCTATTATTAAAAGCTTTGGAGAACACAAATGCTTCCAAAAAGTTAAGTCAATATGAAATCTGGTAAACTAGTAAAAATGTATTACATTTATTCGTAGACCTTTTTAATTTATATCAAACATATTTGCCGGCCGTAACTCATTGTTAGCTTGAATGGGGTATGGGAAAGAGTTTAAAAAATTGACATAATTTTATAAGAGGGGTCACTAGAAAGTTTGACAGTTGTTAAAGTAGGGGAAGGGGTAGAAGAACTAAAAATTATAACGTAATTCACGATACTTTTTTAAATTTTAACTTTTCATTTTCAGTCTTTTAAATACATAACATAATGACATAAATGACATATATTTCTGTTGGATTTAAAACTGACAACTCTAGCCTACATGTTTTTTTTAGGGTGTGAAATGTGAGATTTTGAGATGAGCTGGGGTTTTTTAAAAGGGGGGGGGGTATCGGGCAAAATCTAGATATTAGACTGCACAAATAATAATCTGCTTCGACTGTTAGAATTTAAAGCCTATGTAATTCATAGTAGAAAAAAGAAAAAGAAAAATATAATTTATTGGTCTGGTAAAGACGGATTTTTAAAATGTATGCACTGTTGTTTTACATACACATTAATTATGTTAAGGTGCAAGCGCCTGCTCTTTATTAAAATGATCGGTCACCTGGTACTAAGTATCTTAAAACAGCAACAATGAAACCTACAATGTGTGGATATTTGGCAATTTTAGAGATGATTCGAGCTCGCTGGAGATAGTAACGAGAAATCTGGTCCAAGTAACTGGCCGCTTCACTCTCTACCTGCCTTGCTTCAGCAACAACATCTTCCTGATAAACAGAAAGTCAAAGTAATTGACAAAAAAATCTGTCTTATACCTATGCTCATTATCTTTTGTTTCTCTAAGCTGTCAGTTAAAGACATTTGCACAAAGCAATATTTAGATTTAAATACCTGAATCGAAACTCCAAAATTGTTTCCGTCTTCAATTTTGGGAATCAAAAAATTGATCCACATTCTAACCTATCAACAGAAATTGAAATGCATAAATATTTCTTGCTGAATTGTAAATATTTATATCTGTGCCTATATTTTAATTTGAATATAAAAAAAAACTGCTTTAATATTTTAATAGCTCAAATTCAACTTGTACTTTGTATTGTAAAATTTTAATTGTGATTTGTAAAATGAGGCAATCATGGAGAATATCAAGATTAACAAAAGAAATTACTGTGTCAGGAATAGTTGTTTGTTTTTCTTTTAAGATTCATGCTAGAATTTTTCTTAAGGCAAATTATAAAAATAATTTGGTGGATTGTTTTTTTTTAAACTTGTATATAATTGGGGAATTATTTTATTTTTTTTATAATCTGTAATATTAAGTTTTATAGGATTAAAGTGAATCAAGAAATTCAGCCTACACACCAATGATCATAAGAATATATCCCTTCCTCTTCCACACAATATTTTTAAAAGAGAAGCAATAATAATTACCGTATATACTCGCGTATAAGTCGCACTTTTTTTTACCGAAAATTTCTACAAAAAGTAGGGGTGCGACTTATACACCCGACACTGTTTTTAAAAAGTTCAAAAAATATCACTACTCTGTCATAAAGTTTCTTACATAACCCGTATAGTTGATTGTAGTGATGTAGAATTACTAGGATATGCCTAGGCCGACATTTTACGTTTAGAAAACTTTCGTCTGTGTAAATATTACTATCTATATGTAATTGAAATGGACAAATATTTTAGTTTTTTCTGACACCCACCCTCTTTTCTTTTGAACTTTTGGGCCGATTGTATATTGCCGAAACGTAGCGTAAGTTTAAAGGCGGCATTTTTGTAGGCTTATTGAACGCAAATTACAGTATGGAAAGAATCGTAAATGTATGAAAGCCTGTCTATGTAGGTAGGCCAATAAGCGTAAGATGCGTTTTATTTAGTATTTAAGGTCTAGGCTTATAGGCTATATCCTACTAATAAGGCAGTGTTGAGCATTCCGATAAGACCGCCTAAGGTCTAGGCGATGTTTCCAAAAGTACGATCGGCAGATGGACGCGCGAAATGTCAATAGTGACAATAGTGTGTTTTATTTTTCATTAGTTGCATGTAAGAGTTGAAAAAAAAACACAGCTTATTATTTGTCGATCTCGCAGACGCACTTGAAATCATTACAAACAATGTTAATGGTAATTATGACACATGTATAGCGCGTTATAAATGCCGGCGCCTCCCAGTCTCCAGTCTAGGCGACATTGAGTCTAATGACGTACTTCAAAGACTTTTTTATGTGTAGGATAGGAACTTGTGTAGGGAAAGACTTAGATGAAGAAACACATACCTTACTTTCCCATCTCACTAATGTCTATAGGCTTATTGATCGGTTGTTTAAAATAAATGAAGCCCTGCCTTTTATTCGATTATGTTTGCCTTATGCACGATTAAAACCATTTTTTAAGGAAAGTTTCCAAATTAAGGTGAATATTTAGTAACTTTTATGTTTAAAAGTTATGCATTTTTGAGATATTAAAAGGCAGTATAACCCGGGAAGTCGGGGTGCGACTTATGCGCGGGTCAATGACAACATATAAGAAAAAAAACTTCAACTAGGGGTGCGACTTATACACCGGTGCGACTTATACGCGAGTATATACGGTAGCTAATTACAAAAGAAGAAAAAAAAAATTATTTTTGATTTCAATAAGCAAATACATATAAAAATTTTTTTTACGTCAATTAAAAATACTGACCATGTTGGCATGTTCCATTAGACCACGCATCAAAGGTTTGGCCTTTTCACAATAATTGTGTACAAATTTATTGTATGGGATTGAACCACCTGGAAATACCAACACTCTTGTGCCTTAACAGAGAAACAAAATAAAATCTTTGTACATAGGTCAGTGAAACTAAACCAAGTAAACACACATTACATTGTATTTGATAACACAAGTCCTGGGACTTAAGGGTGTCCCTGAGTCTACCCAGCTCTGAAGGGTACCGGATATTAGTTGGGGTAAAGTAAAGGCGGCTGGGCATTGTACTGGCCACACATCCTAGAATGCAGTGGCCAC
Source organism: Anisus vortex (assembly GCA_949126835.1). NCBI lineage: Eukaryota > Metazoa > Mollusca > Gastropoda > Planorbidae > Anisus > Anisus vortex. The sequence goes on along the minus strand of OX421492.1, from coordinate 41,854,477 downwards.
CGAAACTTGTGAACGCTGCTTCACCGGCCCAATGATCAGTTTGGTCCGAAGGGTACTTTTCCCTTTTTTTATGATAGCTTAAATAATGCTAAAATAGTTTGCTAAGAAAAATAAATTACGAAAATCAAGACCTACTACATTAGAAACAATAACATTCTGTTTATTGCTAAAGTTGACAATGAAAGAATTTGAAAATGATTGATAGCAATTCAAAAAATGTTTCCATTTACCTAAAATGTTTGAACTATGGTTGTTGACATCTCCTTCAACTTTTCTCTTTTTGGAATTGGGCTGTTGAAAGTAAAATAATAAGAAATAAGTCAATTTTTTCTTTCAGTCTTTTATCCCAAATAAAACAAATAACCGTATGAAACTGAAAAAAAAAATTCACAACAAGGATAATGTATAAAATACTGTAATAGGCATAAAACAGCTACTGGTAATTTTAGTAATTTTAGATGACATAATGTTTTAAAAAATAATGTTTGACAAATTAATTGAAAACCTTAACCAAATTTTAAAAAATCACAAAAATAATAAATGATTCAGAAATGGATTTAAAAGACATTTTTATAGAATAGCACATACAAAATTACACTTGTAACTTGTATTCACACCAGAAATCTATCTTTGCACCAAATAATAATTCCCTAAAAAAGAAACATCCAAGACGTTACGATGTTCAGGATGGACCGGGGACGGGAGACACCAAGAACCCGTTCAAGTGCTAGCCACCCAGTTGCCTCTTACAGTAAGGTACAGTCAGTACTACAGTCCAAACAGTCACATGCACTACATTACCCCCCCTCCCCCCCACCCACTGCGGAAGTCCCCAGTGATCATTATTGTGGTGGCTCACTCGTATATCTGCACTGTCACCCGGTAGCACGCTTCCTCCCCACCAAGTCTTGGAGCCTCTCAGCAGTGCTGCAGGAACTGTGCCCCAAGCGTTAGCCCATAGGTATGCTCTTGATGCAAGAGTACTGGTGGTTCCCACACTTTGCCAATGATGAGGTCAATGGGTACAGAAGTGCTATCATTGCACCAGAACAGGTCACAATTATACATTAAAATATTAAATCTATTCTCAACATTTTTCTTAAATATTAACTGTTTCCTATTCCCCCCCCCCAACACACACACACACAAAATGTTTACAAAATGCTTTTTCCATTATCAGTAGAGTTATGTAACATGGTCTAGCATACCTCTGTGGAATTACTTTCTACATCATCAACTGGCACAGGATATGGGATGTTAGCTTCTTGGTCAACATCTCTCGGATTTTCTGCTTTGACTTGCTGAATTTATTCAAATTAATAATACGAAGGCTATTTTACTTACTATCTAAAACGTTTGAACAATTTTCTGCAGTTATAAATAATAATTTTTATAAAATGACAACATTATACTAATGTATTATGTAGTCATTTTTACTATACTCTACATAATGTTTTGACTTTAAGATGGCAGTTAAGTATAACTGTTTTAATCTTTTTTTTCTTTTTTTTTCAAATGAAAAACTTGATTACTACAAAGCTTTACAAGTATTTATAATACAATTACATAAACATGTGGCATCAATCCCCAATACTTTTTAATGAAATATCATACCTTAATTAAGGCATCAATCCCCAATACTTATTAATGAAATATCATACCTTAATTAAGGCATCAATCCCCAATACTTATTAATGAAATATCATACCTTAATTAAGGAATCAATCCCCAATACTTAATGAAATACTATACCTTAATTAAGGCATCAATCCCCAATACTTAATGAAATATCATACCTTAATTAAGGCATCAATCTCCAATACTTATTAATGAAATATCATACCTTAATTAAGGCATCAATCCCCAATACTTAATGAAATATCATACCTTAATTAAGGCATCAATCCCCAATACTTATTAATGAAATATCATACCTTAATTAAGGCATCAATCCCCAATACTTATTAATGAAATATCATACCTTAATTAAGGCATCAATCCCCAATACTTATTAATGAAATATCATACCTTAATTAAGGCATCAATCCCCAATACTTATGAATGAAATATCATACCTTAATTAAGGCATCAATCCCCAATACTTATTAATGAAATATCATACCTTAATTAAGGCATCAATCCCCAATACTTATGAATGAAATATCATACCTTAATTAAGGCATCAATCCCCAATACTTATGAATGAAATATCATACCTTAATTAAGGCATCAATCCCCAATACTTATTAATGAAATATCATACCTTAATTAAAGCATCAATCCCCAATACTTAATGAAATACTATACCTTAATTAAGGTATCAATCCACAATACTTATGAATGAAATATCATACCTTAATTAAGGCATCAATCCCCAAAACTTATTAATGAAATATCATACCTTAATTAAGGCATCAATCCCCAATACTTATGAATGAAATATCATACCTTAATTAAGGCATCAATCCCCAATACTTATTAATGAAATATCATACCTTAATTAAGGCATCAATCCCCAATACTTATTAATGAAATATCAAACCTTAATTAAGGCATCAATCTCCAATACTTAATGAAATACTATACCTTAATTAAGGCATCAATCTCCAATACTTAATGAAATACCATACCTTAAATAAGGCATCAATCTCCAATACTTAATGAAATATCATACCTTAAATAAGGCATCAATCTCCAATACTTAATGAAATATCATGCCTTAAATAAGGCATCAATCTCCAATACTTAATAAAATATCATACCTTAAATAAGGCATCAATCTCCAGTACTTTTTGTGGAAATGTTTCTCTGACTAGTTGCTCGCTCTGCAAGTTTTGGGATATAAATAAATTGATTATTGACAAATTGGTAGAAAGTGTATTTTGACACAAATAATTACATTTATTGACATAATTTAAAGACGAAATGTCATTTAATGGTGGCATAAAAGAGCACATTATATTTATTGAGTGCCACAGTCTATTCAAGAGCACAATTAATTCAATAAAAAAGTGGAATACAAGAACACAGTTTTTTTAATGAGTGGTCTTAGCTGTCATTGTAATTATTTTAATTTTTTAAAAGAAGTATGTTTCTACTTCTGACTTGTGAGGAACAAAAGGCATTAGTCTACTGTCTCCTGTCAGACATATAGCCTCAGGCCCGGATTTAGAGACCCCAGGGCCCCTAGGCACTTGACATTTGGGCCCCCCCCCCACACCATCTCGAAGCTATTTTGGAAATTTAGCAAATTAAATGCACTAGTGCAGAACATATCATTTTTAATCGACTTTAATAAACATCAGAATAATACAGTCTATGTTACTATAGTTACGACATTCTATAAAATGTATCGAATCATATTATACGACGAACTGTCTTCTGCAAAAGAACGAATGACGTTATCATAGTCAATTGCATTATTTCTGACTCTATGTAGCCTACATTACAGAGTGAATTGAGCCTGTTCTATGTTAGATCTTAAGTAATTCTTTACTCTCTTTAGTGCTGAAAACGACCGTTCTGCTGAGCAGTTTGACGCTGGTATATCAGTGACAATAACTCCATCTTGTAATTAAATACAATAGACTATCAATAGACCTTATTCAAATTCTATAAAAATAGTAAATAGTCAATAGGCTAATTATAATGCCTAAATTTTATTTTATTTTAATTTCTAAAAAAAAAAAACGCTACAAATTCAAATGAGACAAATTACAAAAAATGGATTTACCCTACCTCTTTCTTAAACTGTTCAATAAATTCAGTGACCTGCAGAGCAATTTAAAAAAAAATCAATTTCTAAAATATATGTATAAATTATATATATGCTATAAAATATATATCATTATATTATTAACAAATAGGGCGTTTGCAATCATGTGACAAAAAGCATGTGATTTGTGTTTACTTTGTGTAATGGTGTACAAGTAACAATGGCCGCTGTATTAATAAAGTTTCATATAGGCGCGAGCTTTTTTAAATGATGTGTTGTGTTTTAAGTCTTATTAAGATTTAAGCTGTATTATGTATGTTAAATAAAATAGGCTATTTTATTATTATGATAGACATAGATCATAGATGATGTGAGCCTATTAGTGACTTGACTAGATAGCCTATTCACCAACACTTGACATCGTAGCTTCTCTACTTAGACATTAGCCTAGCCTACAAAACATTAAAAGTGTAGACCTATAAAGTGAAATTGAAAGTGTAAATAGGCCTAACCGGCCCTAACCTAATCACATTAATCAATTAATCTACAGTACTACTATTTACCTCCTTTTTTTTTTTAGTAGGATAGCCAATATTCATATGTGAATTTGGCATGATATAAGAAACTTCACCATGTGCCATATTCTTTCCTCAATATACAAATGACGTCACTAAAAAATTAAGCTCCGCCCATAGCGAACGCTCTATATAGGCCTATTGAAGCTACTGTAAGGCCTATTATTCTATTATATATATATATATATTTATTTATTTTTTAATACTAAAAAAACAAATATAGTCTATAGGCCTATCATAGTTTTTTAGTTTGGCGTTGTTGGGGCGTTTACTTTATCAGTTAGCACTTACTAATGATTTACTTTTAGTTTTAGGTATAGTGCAGATTTAGCCTACATCTAGATCTAGTTAGTTAAGTGACTTAAAAAGTCGGCTATACTTTAGCGTAATTGGTTCTATTTTTTTTTAAGTCCCTGGGACTTTAAAGATCTTTTTATCCTGAATACGAAACCGTTGGTTTCATTCAACGATTCTATTTCTGTGATTTAATAACAAAATTTGAAATGTAGAAAATTTGAAATTGTAGAAAAATTTTGTGTCTTTTTGTGTTATTTCATATGAAATACGGTAAGAATAATTTTATTTTTGTATTCATTTCGTGCTATTTCGCCCCCTTTCCCTTTTCGGTTCTAAGAAATTCCGACTGAAAATTTTCGTATTAGGAGTTATTGATGAGTGTCTTAGGAATCGCTGCAGACTTGATTCATTTCTCGTGTTTTATGGCTGTGTGGCATCACAAGCCTTTGGTAAACACAATTGAAATGAATTTTTTTTCCATGAAAAATTTTTTGTTTCATTTTTAATAGTCTGCCGCTCTTTCTAAGACACTTATCAATAGCTCCATGCGAAAAAAAATTCAGTTTGAATTTTTTAGAACCCTACTTTTCTAGAACCAAGTAGGCCTACACTAAAGTATTACCAAAAAGTCTAAGTTAGTCGTCTAGTCTAGAAAGTAGTGAAAGTCTCTGAAAGTACAAAAGTTATCAGTAGAAATTATTTATATAATTTATAATTGAAATTGCTTCATTTTGTTAGAACTACACTACATTAGTAATTTCACTGTAATTCATAGTAATTCTAACTCGCTCTTCAAATCAATGAATGAAACTTAAATCAGACGTCACACACTACTCTATGCTAGGTACTTTCGAACTCCGACTTTTGACCTATTTTTCCTGGTCACCGGAAACGATCGATTTTTGAACCGATATTTAAGTCGAGTGGAACGGGTATGTGTTCAATTAGTGGATTTTCGCTAAAATGCGCCCCAAACATACGGTTTTCATTGTTTCTACACGATTAAGGGATAGATAAGCTTCATTTGGCTTTGTGTTTCAACACATTCGTTCTATTTACAAGAGAGCCCTTCTGTTTTGGAAACTGCCGGTAAGTTACCATTCTTTATTTTTTACAGCAATTTTCGGTCGCCTTTAATTTTAACACGGTCGCGTTCCTTATTATCAAATACATAATTCTGTGAATTTGCATCACAATGCGTGATCGCAATATGATTTTATCGATAACTCTAGTGACCATGTCTTATCCAAAAAAAAATCGGCAGCGAGTCGGTAATGCCGGAAGTGGCTTGAATGTAGCCATTTGCGATCGCATTTTTATTGATTTTCTTAACCCCTGCTACAAAATCTTTTGTTATCTGTCTTTATTTTAAACCATCTGATAATGAAATTTATAATATTCACAAAAGGAATAGCTAAAATATATTTTGATAATATTTTAAAATTTGTATTGGCATTTTATAATGTCTATTTAATGGTCAACAGCCATAGGCCTACCCTATCGTAATAATTTTCTTTTAGTTTCACATTCGGGATGCCTCTTCTTTCCACAATTGATAATTAAATCTTATTAGAATTAAATTTTATCAGCCTTTTACTTCTTTTTTTTCTAATTTCCTTCAAAAAAATTATTGGGGTTATCATTTTTTTATTTATTTAATTTACACTGGCTTACAAATACGGGTCTATTGTCCTTTACTTTAGGTTTATAATTAAAATTTATTTTACTATATACAACATACTACTATAATAATAAGGTGGGATTTGCTTTTATTTGTATACATGTATATATAATTATAATTATTGGTTCTCATGGAAATCGTGTATAAATACAAATATATACAACAAAATTTATTAAAATCGACAGCGTCTGGAGAGAATTCAAAGAGGTGACAGTGACAGGGCCCTGGCTGACATTCAATAAAACAAGAACGGACACAGTGAAGCACCTGGGTTGGTAAGTTGTTTACTTTTTATGCAATACTATTACTTAATTAAATACATTTAGAAATACAAACAGTATAAAAATCTTGTAAATTATTTTTAATAGTAAAAATATGATTTATCGACAGCGTCTGGAGAGAATTCAAAGATGACAGTGACAGGGCCTCGGCCGACATTCAATAAAACAATACCGGACACAGGGAAGCACCTGGGTTGGTAAGTTGTTTACTTATTATGCAATACTATCACTTAATTAAATACATTTAGAAATACAAACAGTATAAATATCTTGTAAATTATTTTTAATAGTAAAAATATGATTTATCGACAGCGTCTGGAGAGAATTCAAAGATGACAGTGACAGGGCCTCGGCCGACATTCAATAAAACAATACCGGACACAGTGAAGCACCTGGGTTGGTAAGTTGTTTACTTATTATGCAATACTATCACTTAATTAAATACATTTAGAAATACAAACAGTATAAAAATCTTGTAAATTATTTTTAATAGTAAAAATATGATTTATCGACAGATTATGTTTTGAAAGAATTCAAAGACGCTGTCATTGTGATGGCCTTGAATTACATTATTCAATAAAACAAGGAAGTACATACTAAAGCACCTGGAATGGTAAGTTTATTTTAAAATAGAAAAAATATCACATAATAAAATACAAGTCAATTTATTTGTCACTAACGGTTACATGGAGAGGAAAGTCAAATTTGCCTGGAACAAGACATAGCATGAGCTGATGAGATCATCGCTCCATTTGATGAAATGTTTGTTAGTGCTGGTGTTGAATAAATTATAAACACATATCTTTTTACTATAATTTTTTTTTCTGGGTGTCTCCGGTGACTCGTGTTCAAACAATGCTGTTCGAGAGTTTTCAATTGTTTTCCCGGCACCTGTGTGAGGCATTCTAAAATCAGGATGGCACAGCAAAAGATTTAACAGCTCTGCAGCTAGCTGACAGAAGATATATTTCTTAAATACTTGTATTGTTTGTCAGGATTCGTTCCTTTTCAGATTTCTTAATAAAATTAGTTGTCATTAAATTTTCACAAATTTCTATCTTTTTCATTTTCAGAGACGTGGTTATCTAACTGATGAAAGTTCCTCACAATATAAATAAACAAGAAATTTTGTTTAAAATGAGTTAATATTGCCTTGTTTATAATGTATTCATTTGGTGAATATATTATTGTTAAATGATTGTAGTAGGCTATGCAAATAATGGAGTCTAATTAATACTTTCTCATTTTATTATTTATAGCTTAATTTTAATATAATTTAATTTTTTCATGTCTCTTATTAATTCTTAACTGTGATATATTTATATTGATAGTATATTGACATTTTCCAAGTTTATATGCATATGTTTTATAACAGTTAAATGCTTTAGCAATCAAAATAAAACAATTTTGATCTGTCTAGACACTAGTCGTTTTTCATTTTTGTGCGACCCCTGCTGCTTAATAATAATTTTAAAAAAATAATTTTCATGCAATAATTCAAAATAAACATTATATACTTTAAGCATAATTATTTATATATAAGCTCTGAAAATTTCATCAAAATATCTTTAGCCGTTTTGAAGTTATGAGCATTATAGTGAGAATATTGGATATTTTCGGTCACAATTTTTAAAATTAATTACAATGGTTATATAAGGGGTTGTTTTTGCTCATAACTTTTGTTCTAGTAAAGATATCTTCACAAATTTAGTATCATTGGATTGCTGGTTAAAAGCTCTATAGAATGGATATAATTATTACAACATAGCTTTAATTTGAATTTTTTATCAAAGTGCCTATCTATGCCTACTCACACTCACACACTGACACAGGTCAGTGAGTGACAGTCTTGATCCTGGGGACTAAAATATATAAAAACAGAAGAATAAAAATGCTATACATACTTATATTCAGCATTTTCATATAATATAATAGAACATACCTTCTTTGAATCTAATTTAGACCGCGTTGTCATATTAGATAATATTAAAACTTCTTAACGATAAATTTAATAATAAAAATGAACAATAAATCTTCACGTTGTTATTGGCTCCAAAAGGGAAACTACTCGATAACATCCGTTTTCATGTTTTACATTCGAATTTTTATAATATTAAATGACTGTATAATTAATTTGCAAAAGCGGACCCGAGGGCCGACTGCGGCTATTTAGTTGAGTTAAGTGCGGCTCCCTTTGGTCTCATGCGCTGAAAATATAGACATAAGTTTTTTTAATCAGATTTTTTAAAATAAAGAATAAAAACTGATTTTTGTTTATTGTTCTGTACTTGAATTTATTTCATCCTACACTGACCCTCATAATTAGGCCTAATAGCTATTTTTTTCTATAAATTTAGATCCGCAAACATGTGCAAAAGACTTTCTTTCTTTAGTTTTTATAATTCTACTCATCATTATCATAGAAACGTCTTCAAAATAGGCCTATGCAATCATGTCTTAAGACATAAAACCAACTTGATTCACAAAGGGCCGATGAAGCAGTGTTCAATTATTATAATTTCCATTATATGGTCACGGTATGGACTACTCGAGGATGTGTGGCAGTACAATGCCCAGCCGCCTTTACCTTTACTTTACCCGTCGATGCCGGATAAACTCAGGTACATCCTCTAGACTCTAGACCATAGGTTCTCAACGGGGGCGATATCGCCCCCCACGGGGGGCGGTGAGAAGCTTTAGGGGGGCGCTGACATTCCCGGGGGCGATTGGGGGGCGGTGAAGGGCAAGTGGGCGGTACAAACGTACCTGATATATTTTAACACCTCAGCTATTTGAATCGATTAGTTTTTGGATCAAATGTGATGTAAACGCAAGTAATGCTCAATTATATCTGATATCCCCCAACAGTAGGCCTACATATTATTATACTAATAAGAGATATGAATCGCATGTACTTTTTCAACAACTAGGGGTCACTATTAGACGAGTAGGCCTATGGTGTGCGGCCGGCTCGTTATATGGTTAGTTCACCGCACTGTCAAACGTCACGACACGCGATCCAACCCTTCCGCCGACCGATCCCTGTCGCCCAAACATTTGCTATTATTATTGATATTTTGATCTCAGTTTTACTGTGATGTCCTTAAATGCGTTAAGCACCTGTCTACATGGCATAGTATCATGGTTGAGCGGAATGGATACTTAGTAATTGTACAAACTGGGTAGTTAATTGAATATTTGAAAATATACGTATAAATTATTTAGTCATATAATATTTATGTAATTTTCAAATACTTTTTACAGTTTGATCACTTCAAAGTTATAAATTGTAAGCCATTTATTCTTTTATAAAAGGAAAAAAAAAAGAAACATTAGAAATAATAGCTGAAACGCGTTAATTATCTCATTTTAATTAAAAAAATCGTTCCACATTTCTTTGATTCAATAGTGATACCAAACAAATTCTGTTTTGTAATATAACAAAAATTACTGACTAATTGCCTCTTGTTTAGATAATTTGTTGATCTATACGTTCTTACAATATGTTTCCTTTTCAGTTCTTTTAATAATAATAAATAATCACACAAATCTAGTCGGCCTAAAAAAAAATTGCGGAAACTATATTGACCCTTTAACGTCCAGAGGTGTGGGGGGAGTGGGCGCTAAAGTTTGGGGGGGGGGGCGATGAGCGGAAAATAAAATTAAAAGAGGGCGTAGAACCGAAAAAGGTTGAGAACCTATGCTCTAGACCGAGAACAAAGCATATAGCAATTAACCAGGATTCGAACCCAGGACCTTCGGTACGTCCAGTTGCGTAGCGAGGGGGGGCAGGGAAGGACATATGTCTCCGGGCGCCACGTTAGGGGGCGCCAAAAGGAGTATTAAATTTAATTATTTAATTTTATTTTCATGTAAACTAATGTATCCCAAATACGTTTGCAAGATGGAATGTTGGAGCTCCATAAATATCTTTATTACAAACCATTTGGCAATCATGATTTTGGCGCCCCCATTGAGCATTAAGGGGCGCCATTCTACTCATAAACAAATGGCACATCCACAATGTAGCATTGTAGCATTGCTGACGGCGTTTTTTTTTTTTTTTTTTTTTTTTTTTTTTTTTTTTTTTATAAATTTAATAATACAGATTTCTTTTTCATTTATGCCGGGGAAAAAACGAAGTGGAGCAGAGGGTCGTAAAAAAAAAAAGAAAGAATTATAAAATGCATTAAAAAAGTCTAGTCAATTACTGGCAATGTTTTTAAAAAGAGCCAAGAGATCAGAAGAAGCTGAAGCCGCAAACTCCGTGTCTTCAGAATCAGATGACGGATTTATCAACCGCCTGCAACGCCAGTCTTAGAACACGAAAGCGAGAAGTTTGAGCCATACCGCCAGGATTACAACATACAAGAAGATATGATTCAGACAGATGCTACTGTCTATGTTGAGGAAAACACCAGAGACGTCGTTGTTGAACATGTTCAACAAGACGATGAACTTTCTGACAGTGACTAGGACAATGAGATTGAAGAATTTTCTTTTGATAAGAAGCTAAAGATGGTGTAGTTCTTGTTCCTGCTGTCCTAAGATTTCATGATGTTGGCTACTTAAAATTTGATGAAACGACAAAGCTATCGATAATACCACAGCCTCTTCATGATGAATTGATAACTCTCGGATCTATACCCTTTCAGCAGAGAGACAGTCTATCGTCAGTAGCAGGTAAACATTCGATTACTGCGTCATGGTTTAAATGCCGACTAGCAAATGGAGAGGAAGTAAATTGCTCGTGGCCAGGGCCGAATGCTATTTGGGATTGAGGGGGCCATGTTCCCAAATTTATGTGGGGGCCCCTCGTGGCCTCGCCCTGCCTTCCACATACTTCAGAAAAGTGCCGTTAATTAATGTTACATTCTGTAAAATCATAAATTGTATGTTGCACTTAGCTTGGTCGGACTGAAGGGCTAAAAATTGCAGGGGAATAAATGAATTTTATTTAACATTTTTATCGAAAGAATGGGGATGTCACTAAAAAAAAATATTTTGTGATGTGTAGCCTTTTGTGTGGGGGCCCCTGTTCCAATGGAACATGTGAAATATGCCTAAATACGCCACTGCTCGTATATACTTATATTCACCAATTAATAAAGCTGCTTACTGTTTCTGCTGTCTATTGTTTACATTTTACATCATCAAGTTCAAACTCACGATCTTCATTTGGGTTAACCAATGGTTTCAACATATGGAGAAAGCCAGAAAAACTACCAGTCTCGTGAAAACAGTCTCGGCCATCGCAGAGCTTTTACTACATCCACATGGAAGGAAGCCGAGCGGAGGATAATTGATAAAATTGGAATGTCCAGGTCCAAGCTCAAATTCAATTGGAAAAACAACGTTGGCGCGATATTTTAAAATAATACTTACCTGTATTAAGTTTCTAGTTTCACAAAATTTGGCACTGCGTGGCCATGACGGACAACTGCATAAGAACGAGGATAAAAATGTTGGAAACTTTCTCTCTGTGATCCAACTCGTTGCTCAGTATGATCCACTGTTAGAAAAACACATGCCCGAGAAAATTCAGGTTCAGTATCTTATTTATCACCAGAAATCCAAAATAAATTTATCCACCTACTTGCATCGACTGTAAAGAATCAGCTGTTGAGTGAAATAAGACAAAACAAGTACTACAGTATCTTACTTGACCCGATCTAGGACACCGGGAACAGCTTTCTGAAGTCATCAGATGTGTGGATGTGGATTTTCAAACTAAAAAAGTAACCATCAAAGAATCATTTTTTTAGGTTTTGTTCAGATACATTCCAAAGACGCAACAAGCCTTGAAAGTGTTATCGTATAGAAACTGGAATCTGAAAACATACCTAGCCGATTGTTGGTCACAATGTTATGACAATGCTGCTGTAATGACAGGGAATATATCGGGCTTTCAACAGCGTATGTACATTAGCTAAACAGGATACAGTTATTATCACATGTTTTGGAACATTTGAAAGGATATATTAATTTGTTTTTCTCTCGTTCAACAACTCGTTGGGAATAATTAAAAAGAGTTGTGCTAATCACAGTGAAGAGTGAGTCTGAAACGCGATGCAGTGCACGATTAGAAGCTGTTAAATGTATTTATGAAGGACTAGTAGATGAACTAGTCACGAATTGTGCACAGAAATCGGAGACAGCAAAATGCTGCTCAGTACCCGGACAAAAATTCTACCGGAAACTCCTTTGGATCTTCTTGGTTTTATTGTTTCATATGGAGATGACGTATTTCCGAATCTGCGCATTTCATTGCAAATACTTCTAACAATTGCTGTTTCAATTGCAAGCTTTGAGCGGTCCTTCAGCAAGCTGAAGCTTTTTTGTGTCTTATTTACGTGCTTCATTGGGACAAGATAGTCTAAGTGATCTTATGCTATTCTTAGCATAGAAAGAGAAACACCTGTTAATATTAATTTTGACAACGTGATTGACAATTTTGCGACAGTCAAATCAAGGAGGATCAATTTGTTGAAGACTATGTATATTCCAGTCATGTATAATTAGTAGAGTATATTATTTTTTCAAATAAATTGTTTACAATCGTATACAGAATTATTAGTCTGTATTCTATTTAATTAAAATACCCTATTTTCGAAAATGAACCATATGAACCGTAAAATTTCAAAATTTTCTTGGGGCCTTAGTGAGCCCCCAGACTCTGTCGGTCCGAGAAGGGGCGCAGACTTTGTGTAATGTCCCGGGCGCAGATGACCCTAACTACGCCACTGGGTACGTCACGAGCTGTCACGACCGCCGTGCCCCATTCAAGTTTTGAGACCTGTGGCCTAATGACCGCAAAAATGTTCTATCGCAATTATTATATTATACAACCCATTTACTCCCACATAAATTAGGCTAATTCTTGTACCGATCGAGGCAATAAACTATATAAGCTTAATTTAGTCTATAATTTATTAACGCTCCATAACCAGCGGCTCAGCGAACAAACATCGGTGCCCCGCCTCCAACCACGTTAAATCATCAGCGGGTCCATTATTGCTACATATAGATCACTAGTTGGCTGGGAACTGTGTATCTCTTGGCAAAGAAATAAATATCCAGATCGGATAATATAAGCGATACAATGTTAGTTGATCACAAAGAAGAAACATTTATTTAAAAAAAGCAAGTTAGGAAAACGCTATACGAGTATACTATGAGAGCATTAAACTTTCTGGAATAAACAAAAACTAATGTTGACAGTAACTATTAGCTACTTATGTGTGAACAAATTAGTCTGATGCCATAGAAATCAACTTCAGTAGTAACGACTAGTTGGCAAGAGTGGGGTGCCGACCAACAGGTGAGATGTGCATTAAAACTGAATGGAGTTTGATATAGTTTTTGTTTTGCGAATGATATCATTTTATAAGTTTTATTATGGTGCTCCGATGTTGACTAGGCACTTTAATGTTGACTATATAGGCACTTTAATGAGGGCGCAGAATATGTTTTCGCAAAGGGCGTCAAAAATCCTAGAGCCGGTCCTGCATATTATGAGCAAGAGGTTGAGAAGTGGTTGCGACTTAACCTTGGCAGAGGAATATACTATAACCAACTTTCAATGTGCAACCTCATGGGCCAATCCTTTCCAAAGGTTGCCCCAATGTGTAATAATGCTATAATTAAGTGGATTTCGTACCGCTTGTATTTGGCCTTTCAATCTTGATGCTTTTGGAGACCATGGATCATCAGCATTCACCGTCAACGACCGAATTGCTGTCATAATTTCTATTTCAGATGCTGTCTCATCGTACATTAATGCAAGAATGCACACTGATCTTGCAACATCAAGCCCAGCTCAACCTGAAGTAGGCTATCATCCTATGTTCTAATTAAAACATTTCTCCCTGTTGCGACAATGTCAACTTCACAGCCGGCAGCTTCTGATTACTAAGATGTAACTGTAACACCAGTAAACACTCAAAATTTTAAAACAGTTACAAAACCCCTGATGGACGATGTTTTTTTTAGAAGTGCTGCTATAGATTCTAAGTCTAAATTAATTCCTTAAGCGCATTGACAGAGATGAAAATGGACTGATCAAGGATATAGTTAAAAGGTTTCAATAAAAGCTTTAGCTGATTCACTAATAGCCCAAGTTATGAATTATATGTGCCAACATTTTAGTAAATATGAGAGGCTTGACAAGGAAATTCTTTGCTCTGATATGGCACCTCACATAAGATACAAACAACTTATCAGAGCGACTTGAGGACATGTTATACACAATCACTATGCCTGGAGAGTTGGAACTAATTGCAACGAGCAAATGTTTCAAGCAGCCCATATAGTTCATTAAAATAAAATATTCTTCTTCAACCTCTGTTGTTCTCTTGTTTACCAAGATTGGCGAGGTTGTAGGCCAGAGGTCGGCAACCCACAGTACGCGTGCCAAACATGACACGCAGAGCGATTTTCAATGGCTCGCGGAAGACACCCAAAAAGATAAATCAATCCTTTTCTTTTGGCACACATAGTTACCAAAAGGTTGCCGTCTCCTGTTGTAGGTCACTGTGTTTGCTTGGTTCTATCCGGGCCGCAAGATAAAGCAGCGCATGATCATTAAATTCATGTGAGACAAATCTCACCAATACCAGTTACTAGACATGAACAAAGAAACAGGAAACAAGAAAGCTTTCAAATATTGACATTGAGCCCATTTAAACGGCAACTTTTATTGACATCTAAAGCTAAAAATGCAAATAAGACTTAGTCGTTTTGAAAAAACAACAACCCCAAATTATAAAAAAATAAAAAAATAAAAGCCTACCAATAGGCCTACATGTAGTGCAAACGTGCAAAAAATGCTCCAGAAAAAAAGACCTAAGGTCTATCGGCCCGGTCAAAAAAAAATAATTAAGGCACTGTCCATAAAGTACGTCACGCTTTTTTTGACCAGTTTTAACCCCTCCCTCCTCCCTGTCACAAATCTCGGACCCCCACCCCCTAAAGTACGTCACACTTTCGAACATAAAAAAATTAACTCCTATTTAAAATTTAATCTAAAACACACTTCACTCTATTAAACAGTATTAAAATATAAAATTTTCACTTAAAAAAATTAAATGATTTTAATAGTAAAATAGTTGATTGTCAACAGTTGTCACGGTTATTGATTGAAGCAGTAACTCAATCTATATTGAATTTGAAAACAATAATTACAAAAATTAGATTAGACAATTATATAACACACATCATTTATATGCTGTTTTTACATTTAGGCCTACAATAGTTGAGGTCAAGTTTTAGATAATCTTCCGATTATGCAATCTTTTTTTTTACACAGGATAAGAAGTAGATTAGCGAAACTTGCACCTCACCCAGGGATTAAATAATTAAAAGGAAACACGACAATTGACTAAAAAAAAAGACTGGATTGACAATTTATGTGACAAACTCTTGTGCTATATTGAATCTGTTTAGTATGGGTCTGTGAATTATGTTTAATTCAAAAATACGACTGGACATCATCCATCCATGGTGAAGTGAAGTGCTCGACTATAGTTACGACTGACAACAATCTTTCATCATCATCGTTTCCTGGAAGGATAATTGCAGACAAATCAACTTCATCCTCATCTAGCCACTCAACATCTTCTGAATTTGCATTTTCTCTTCTGGCAATAACTTCCATGAGTTATCTTTGCCTTCTAGCAGCAATTATCAAAAGACGGATGCGTTAAAATTTTTATCTGAATTGATTCTGGAACAGTTTGGGTTTGCACAGAGCTCTGTGTGTCCCTGTGTCTTCAACATTGTTTGTGAGGCCTGAGGCAAAGTATGAGTGACACACTTTGCAAATTCGATCAAGTAAGCTGGTCTGCAAAGATGGACAATAAAGATCATATGGTTGTACTTTGAAAACTTCTGTTGATCTCGGCATAATGTCATCAAATTTGAGCGTTTGTGCCACAAACAATGAAGGAAATTTATGAGAATCTGCATCTGCTCTTTCTGACGCTTGGAGTCCATCAGTTGTTTGGTTGATATTAAATAGGCTACTACAAAAAATTGTTTAAAAAAATTAGAAATATAATTAAAAATAAATTAATGTGTGACGTCACACATGGCCTGACCCCCCTCTCCCTGTCACAAACTGTCACACTTTCATACACCCCACCTCCCCCCTGGAGCGTGACGTACTTTATGCACGGCCCCTAAAGATCTGCTATCTACTTTATGTGTGATAAGAACCTTGAGGAAGACATGATACAATGTTTAATCTGTAGAGAAGGTAGGCCTACTACCTACTTGTTGCATGCTGTGCATCAGCCTCACAAAATGGATCACTGGATAATTATACTTGCGAATTATGCCAGTGAATTAATTTTTTCAATTGAGATAAAGAAAAGTAGCCTACTTCAGCTAATAGATGTCAACATTCTAAAATAATAGTTTTTCTTCTTTCCTTTTGGTACTTTTTGCCCTCCCTAGTGGTACGAATTGAACGCTGGTGAAGCCGGCTTGTCCTGCGATTATTCACCGGACTGTCAACCAAAAATCAACTGACACGTCGCGGGTTCTATCCCTGCCACCGACCGATCCCTGCCGCTCTGCAGGAGTTTTGGAGGACGTAATAATCTCCGAGAGCGCACTGAGCATGCTAAAATAGCATGGATAGAAGTGCTATATAAATAACCATTATTATTATTAGTAGTAGTCTAGCCCTTTTTGTCTTTTTAAAATTTTTAATTATTGTGCTCTCTGTTTTCATAATAAACACGTTGAAATCTTGTATTTTCATTCTATTGTCATCAATAAAAATTGTTTTTACGTTAAAATGTTTTTTTCTTTATTTAGTTTTATTATTGTAATTTTTTCCTTAAGGGGTTCGAATTAGGCTACCCACCTCTCCCCTTTATAGCATACTAGATCAATGGAGATCTATGGTATAACCCATTCCATGCCCGGATGCTCAGACTCCTAAATTCATTGAACGTATTTTTTTTCAATCGAGGTTTTTTATTGTATATATTATTTAATTTACGCCAAATAGCATAGGCTATTTTTTTTTATAAGCCTAGATCCATATTATATTATACTGTCGCAGTAGATCGTGAACACTTAACACATTACTTTTAGACAGACTCCACATTTTAATGATTAATGCTCACATTTTGAATAATTTTGTAAAGAATTTGAAATTATCAATAAATATCTAGTTTTACTACTTTATTTTTTTAGCTAATTGCGGATGCTATTTATTATTCACTTTAAACGTACACTAATATACATTTTAAACAACGTATATATAACTTTGAGAATAAAATATTTTTAATCATGTTGATAAAATCTGGCCATTGAGTCTATTTCAAAAGCAAAGGTGGGGATGACATATACGTGGGTGGGACTTAAGTGGAATCAAGCTAAAACAAAATATCCGGTCTAGTCTAAGTCTAAGCAATTGAGTCATATCATATGTAGGCCGTGGCTTAACAGAAAAGGGTTGATGATACTAGTTGAATTTAAGTGAAAAACAATGGCAGGGATACACGAAGGTCCTGAATTCGGAATAGGAGATTTCGTATTGCTTCATGAACTGTCTCTGGATGCTTTTATGCAAAATCTAAAACACAGGTAGGCCTGGTAGGTGGGTTGGAATGTGAATGACTGAATGGTAGATTTACTAGATCTATTCAGTCTATTCAATTCATTTATAAAATAATGTTAAACGTGAACGTTGATGTTTATTAATAAATTTATTTTAGCCTAGACTTAGCTTTACTGGTTACTTTTTACGGTTTAGGACACGACACTATCACTGAGTATCACTATGTCTATGACTATGACTACTATGACTATGAGGGGAATATAAGGCTATTGAATATGCTAGACTCTATATCTTTTTAGTTATGGTCAATGGTCAGGCTGTGCGCTTGCAAGATTGCATTGAATCATTGAATTTGAAAGGACCTTAAAATTTTCTGTCGACATAAGTCGTCACATAAGAGTAGTAAGAGTACTAAGACTTAAATACTTTTAAAATTTAATTATTACTTTTAATAATAAAAGACTAAGACAAAAAACTATTTTTAAAGCTCTACTGAATACTGAAATAGAGCAGGCCGTATTACTAGATCTAGATCTAAGTCTTCATAAAAACTTTAATTTAATAAAAAGGTCTGCTATTTTTAATGAAAAAACAACTAAAACTGGTGCTTCAAAAATACAGATTAATTTATTTTTAAATGAAAACTGGAATTTTTGAATTTTTTAGTAGGCCCTATTTCATAAAAAAAATACATAGGCCCTACTAATTTTATCAGTTTCCATGTCACATTTAATGCAAAACATGTCGATAATTTTTTTTAACTTAGTTAAGAAAAGAAAGCCAACATTGAAACACCTGACCGATGCAGATAATATGATGTTTATGTTTACCAAAAGACATGAAATACTTGTGCATGAACTTGTTACACTGGTGTTACGGATTAAATAGTGCAGGTTGTTGGTAGCTTCAATGTTAAAATACTTGCATTTATAGCATAGATAGATATGAATTGTCAAGTGACTATTCGGAGTCTTGCGACCAGATGCAAAAACATATAATATAGTGGAACTTCAAAAGCTAGGTCAAACACTGGTCAAACAGTGTTTATGTTGGCCAGTGTGATTGAGCATCTCTTAAATATATGAGCATAGCGAACATAAAGATAAACTGACACATAAGACTTTATTCTAAGAATTTTTTTTTAATTGAAATACAAAATAAACTTCAGACTCAGATTAATTCAGGGCTGTGGAGTCGGAGGAAATTTGGGGTACCTGGAGTCGGAGTCGGCAAACAATCCACCGACTCTAAACTCCTATTCCTACTAAATTTAGATTGGAATTTTTAAAAAAAGCAAGTTTAAATGTCCCAATTCACAAAAAGTTATAATTAATGACTTCTCTTTTGTAAGAATAAAGATCAATGCATGCAGTGCCTCACATAACCACAAAGCGAACACACAGAGCGACAGTGAAAAGCATGCTTTTCATGTGCTTCACTATATCGCTTGCAATGCACAATTAGGAGCGGCAATACTTATAATACTTTTCATGGTGTTGTACAGAGCAGTTGGAGTCGGAAGAACAAAAAACTGAGGGGTCGGAGTCGAAACATTTATCTACTGACTCCACAGCCCTGGATTAATACTTCCTGACTAACTAATGGAGAAAAGAACATAATGTGCTTTAAGTTCAGTAATCAAACATTGGACACCTTGTTATTTTTACCATCTTATTATAATTTAAATTTTATCAAAGATAATAAAAGGAAAGCTCAAACTATTTAAATTTTGAAATTAAAAAAACTATTTCTGTAAATATTTTTAAAGTGTTATTTTGTTTTTTGTTCAAAGTCTGAAACTGATATTTGTGTTAATGTTAAAAACTTGTACATTTATTTTAAATGTTCTTTTTCTGAATCATTTTATTTCATTGATAAATTGTCACCTCAGATTCAAATCTCAAAATATTTGGATTCCGCTATTCATAAAACTTGAATATAAAAAATACAGGTCTTGGTAAAAGGACCAGTTTTGCGATCCTAAAACATCAGCCAATAGTTAAATTTAAATCATTAAGCCTATAAACACTAGACACTTGTCACTAGAGGAAAGAAGAGCGGAGTAGTAATAGCAATAATACATAAAGACCGGAACTCAACATTCATCATTTGTGCCATAGTCGCATACCACTAATAAAAACTTCAGGCACATTAGCAAAATTTCATTGAGATTATAATATCGCTTTTTATTACTACTCATTTTACCTTAAAATATGTTTTTCAATGAATTTATTTTTATTGCTTTGGTATCAACAAATAAATACTATGAGTTTTTTAATATATTTATATATATGTGTAGGCTAATGTGTAAATGCTTGTCTTCGGTGGAAACATATTAAGTCTGTTGACTAGACAAAACTTAAATGCATAAATTGGAAATGGGAAAGAAATTAGCAATTATTATTGTATATATATCCCTAGTGTTGATGAATTGAATTGATGAATGTGTTGATTTTAAATCAATACAAGTATGGCCTACAATGTAAATGCATATAAAAAGTAGTTTTAATGCCATCTTAAAATGATTCAAAGTGATGTCCCTTTCTGGGTTTTCCCATGATGTAGCTTTTTTTTTCCATTTTCGACTCTATGTATAGACAAATTTAGTTGGGTTAAAGTAAAGGCGGCTGGGCATTGTGTTGGTCACACAATCCACTAGTATGCCATGGCTACAGAAACTGGTGAAAGTTGCTTCACTGGCCCCATGGATCAATTTGGTCCAATGGGATACTTTAAAAAAAATTTTATGTGATGATATTTTTTTTCTTATATATTATAAATAAAACGGCTGAGAAATCTTACACAAATTGTTAAAGTCATCATCATCATTGGCTCCATAGTAAATTGTTAAAGTAAGGTACTGGTAATTATGTTTAGATTGGTAAAGTAAAGAATCTCTGTCTGACCAATTTGATCCACAGACTTCAGTGGCCACGCCAAATGCCTAATAAGGGATTGTGTGGCAAGAACAATGCCTCAACACTTTTTACTTGGATAGTATAGGTTCTAGCAAATCTAGATGTGAATAAATAAAATTAACATTTTAAAAAAATTAAGGTAAAAATTAATGATGATAAGTAAATATTCCTGTTTAATTAACACCAGCACAATAAAAAGTGACCAGAAGTAGACAACAAACATTCATGATACAAATACAAATGAGATGCAATACAATTATTCAAACCAAAATCTATTTTTCAACATCAAAACACATTTGCCATTCTTGTAACCATTGTTTTGACATGCATACAAACTAGTTTATAATAAATAACAGGATACTGAGAAGATTGTGTGTATGTGAACTTTTATATCTATTTATCTCATTATAATTATGTTTTCAAGTGCATTGATTGTAACATTAGTGTGCTAATAATATCTCTTTCAGGTTTGAAAAAAGTAAAATCTACACCTACATTGGTGAAGTGGTCGTTTCAGTCAACCCTTACAAACAGTTGGATATCTACAACAGCAGCTATGTTCAAGAGTATAAAGATAGAGAGATTTACGAGCGCCCTCCCCACATTTTTGCCCTGGCAGATAATGCCCATAAAACAATGAAACGGCAAGCACGGGATACCTGTATCGTCATATCAGGTAACTGAATTAAAAAATGTAGACTGCGGGCACAGCGTTGCATGAATGTAGCAAAAAATGGGCACAATCTAGTTATTCCAAAAGCATGGGGTTTTGTATTCTATTTTCATTACTAGCATCATTGAATTTAAATGAAATATAATTCTTTATGCACTCCTGCATTCTTTTTATAAATCATCTATCTCTTTTAAAATAATTAAGGTTTTACTGTTTTCTTTTATGTGTCATGGTGGCAGAGTGGTAGCTGTGTTTGGCGGGCATAAAGAAAGTTCTAAGTTTGAATCCTGGTGGCTCCCAGATGTGGAGGGTGTCCATGAGTCTACCCAGCTCTAATGGGTACCTGACATTAGTTGGGGGCAAAGTAAAGGAGGCTGGGTATTGTGCTGGCCGCACAATCTCCAAAGTATGCAGTGACCACAGAAACTGGTGAATGCTGTGTCACTGGCCCTACTTTACTTTTTTTCATGGTGAATAACCGTGTAGTTAAGTTGAAAAGTCATTAAGAGACCCTCCCCCCTCATTATTTATTTTATTGAAAGTAAGTACCGGTACTTATAATATTAATAAACATCCTCGAACATTTTTTTTTGTGTGGATTAACCTCTATAATCTGCCAGTTAATATTAAGTTGATTTGGGAAAAGTTTGAAAAAAAAAAAAGGGAATTTTACAATTATTTTTTATGGCCTTTTGAATGATTAAGACATATGTTACACAACTCACTATTGAAAGTTTTTCAACTATTTAGACTTTTCAACTGTGTCCAATAAAACCCACAAATTGCAATGCATGTGTACAATGGTTGACATTGCTATTGGGAAAATGTTTTGCACAAAATATTTTCTAAGAAACTGTTTGGTTTGTGAATGAACAAAACCGGGCTTTCTTCTTGTGTGTGTTTGTGAATAGATTAAGACTTGTCAAAAATTTTTCTGTTAAGGAGCACTGCAGTAACAGACCTGTTTGTGACTATGTAAATATCTTTTCTTAAGGCTGTAGTTGAAAGGAAACATTCTTGCCTGTTTTCAAACAGCTGTATTCATGTGCTTTTAGAAGGGTTGGGTCTAGTTTCTAGTTTACTGTTTCCATTTTGAAGCTATCAACCAAAGAGGGTAGTGGTAGATTACATTGAACACACAAGGAAGTTACTGATGATAATGAAAGTGTAAGGGTCCTGTACTGAAGTCCTTTAAACTAAAGTGTGTACATACTTGATGTACTTTCAGGCACTTCATACTTTGCCCATTTCATACCAAATGAGAAGATCTTTTTTAAACAGTGTTATTCATGTACATTCCCTGAGTTATATGTTACACACCCATCTTCTTCATGGAAGATTAGTTCGAGCTGTATTAAATTGTATGTGATAAAAGCTTACCAAAGGCTATGCAACGTATACAAAATGTATTGCCATCTACATGTGTGTGCTATGCAACGTATACAAAATGTATTGCCATCTACATGTGTGTGCTATGCAACGTATACAAAATGTATTGCCATCTACATGTGTGTGCTATGCAACGTATACAAAATGTATTGCCATCTACATGTGTGTGCTATGCAACGTATACAAAATGTATTGCCATCTACATGTGTGTGCTATGCAACGTATACAAAATGTATTGCCATCTACATGTGTGTGCTATGCAACGTATACAAAATGTATTGCCATCTACATGTGTGTGCTATGCAACGTATACAAAATGTATTGCC
Organism: Anisus vortex; assembly: GCA_949126835.1. Lineage (NCBI taxonomy): Eukaryota > Metazoa > Mollusca > Gastropoda > Planorbidae > Anisus > Anisus vortex. The sequence continues at coordinate 41,831,050 of OX421492.1, read as the reverse complement.
ATCTACATGTGTGTGCTATGCAACGTATACAAAATGTATTGCCATCTACATGTGTGTGCTATGCAACGTATACAAAATGTATTGCCATCTACATGTGTGTGCTATGCAACGTATACAAAATGTATTGCCATCTACATGTGTGTGCTATGCAACGTATACAAAATGTATTGCCATCTACATGTGTGTGCTATGCAACGTATACAAAATGTATTGCCATCTAGATGTGTGTGAACTATTATGTTATGGTGTTGTGGCTTGCCGTGTTTAATACTCATGTGTGTATCTTGTGTGTGTGTTGTGATACAGTTGGGAGCACTTGATCTTGATGTCAGTTAATGTTCCCACACTGGACTAGGCAACTGACTCATTTAATTAATTGTTTATACACTAAATTAATAGCTACATTAAGTAACTATTTCGACATAAAAGAATACTGTCCAACTATTTTGTCTACGTCATTTAAGTCAAACAATTTGGTGTACGAGTTTCATACTTTTTTGTTCACAACATTGTTTGCTATGCATAACCCTGTGCAGGCTTTCCATGAACCTATGTTATGTGAGCCTACATTATATGTCTATTAAATTAGAATCGGGGCCCTGAACCAGTACTCAGCTAGTACCACCACTGTACAAATACCCATGCAGGCATAGGCAGCTAAAAGAACAAGTCTAACAGCTTTCTTGTCTAAATTAGTACTTGTGCTTTTATAGTTTGACTGGTCCTCTTTAAGATTTTGTGTGTGTGCGTAACATACAAGAATACTAACAGTTTCAATCTATTCCTCTCCTTACCAGCATTTAAATATATATAGAATAAATTGCAGGCGCCCATGTATGATTGGCGGCTGTGATCAAATACTGCAAAGTTCTATTATACAATTTGAAACAAGTGTACTACACTTTTATTAGACCAGCTTACAGGGTAGACATGTATAATAGCCACTTGCGTAAACATCTGATAATGTCTTTTAAATCTAAGCAAGTTGTCTTTGGTGGCAACCCCCCCCCCCCTCATATAAAAAATCCCTCCTTTCCTAGTATATCACAGGCGTCCTTGGGATAAGTTTTTTCCCATTAGAGACACGGCCATATATAGAAGCATCTCCGTTTTGGTGGCGGGCAAACCAACAAGATAGAGTACACACTGTGATGTTTATTGTGTAACCCACCGGGGCCGCCTTGTCAGCTGTGTATTTTCTTTTGGTGAATGAGCAACGGACCCGCATGATACACATTATTACACATACCTTCAGTCTCTATTGGGTGAAGTCATATTAAGCATACTATAATGTTGTGGGTCGGTATCTAACCCGTAGAATATTGTCGACTTGGTGTTGTACGACGTCGCTACGCCTCGGAGTCATCACTCACTGTTACATTTCACCTTGATTGTACACTGGTTGACGCATGGTTGTACACTGGTTGACGCATGGTTGTACACTTGCTGACACGGTCTCTAACAGCAATGAAATTATTTTTTTTCTCTCTCGTAGAATGGCGCTATATCTTTAACTGTAATGTTATTCTGTAGACAGAAAAACGACAGTGTCTGCAGACCAAATCTTAACATAGATCTATCTGTATATAGATCTAGGCTGTCAAGGCTACAAATAAGTCGTTACCAAACTTTGACCGTAACATAGATCTATATTACAGTTGTTCATTCAGTATAGAAGAATATTATTGCGCCCAACACATATCCTTAAGTTGTATTGCATTTTGATACGGTTGTCTTTAATCATTTTTGCGTTGTTGAATTTTGCAGGTTTGTTCATGCAATCCATTCTATTCCCGGATTGCCATTGAGAAGAATTTATATAAAATTGGCCTTGTGCAAGGAACAATAAAAGTGTTGTTATCCCGGTGTCTGTCAGAATCTTGTATAACAAAAGATGGGGGGGGGGGATGTGTGGTTGAAATTGAAATTTCTAGATATAATTTTGAAATTTTTTAGATAATAATAATTAGGTTAACAGGAAACCTATCTAAGAAAATGACTAGACAGTAAATGACTATATAGTATATTTATTGTGCTCGAGTTAATACGTAACTTCCCTAACAGCTCACTATATTCACCCAACTGTTATGTAAATATTTAAATCTTGGCCCATTGTTGGGCCAATATAATAGTTGTTCGGTTTACACCAATTATCATGCAATACAATAGTCCGGATAGTAATAAAATTGTCTAACATTATTCCTTGGGAATATAATTCTATTATGGAAGTTGAATTCCACATTTAATCCTACTTTAATTTATTGACAAAGATTCTAGTGTTCGTTTTTTGGCCTTTGTTAATCCAAAGAATAGAAGGAAAAAACTATGAAACACTTTGTTGTCCCACCATTGCTAATGAATGTCGTGTGTCAATGTAAACAGTGGCAGCTGTGAACACAGGAATGTTTACTTTAATCGTCTCCTTGGGTCAACTCATCATTGTTCATGGGCTGGTAACAGGATACAACTTTAATTAAAAGGCGCATAAAAGGAGAAAGGCTGTTGTCACGCCACGGAATTGGTGTAGATATCTAATGGCATGGTGTTAACTTATCAGCATTGCACACAGGAAGTTTAAACTTAAGTTTTACATACAGGAAGCTCAACACCTACTTCTTCAAGCCATACAATTGTATCCTATGATTTATAGTTATTGAATTAGCTCTTTCTGGGTCCTTATTGGTCTATAGTAGACTATAAAATAGCTCTTTATGAGTCTCTCTTGGTCCTTGGAATCTGTCAAAAGCTGATTAGAATGATTGGTATTACATATCTAATTGTACACTTGTATAGGGTTCTTAGCTTTTAGATGACTAAGATTGGATAGACTGGCTTTTTAAATGTGTATATTATTACGAGATAAAAAAATGATTGTATTTCCAGCATAAGGTAGGCTAATATGTTGATGTAACACTGTGTGTCCCCAAGGTCCTGGTATGATTATATGTAATAAATGATTTGTCTCTTTGTTGTAGCTAGATCTATAAGTTTAAAGAACATCTGATATTTGACTCTTTACATAACTTTATGTTCCTGTGGAAAATAATAGTTTGAAGAACATCTGATATTTGTTTCTTTACATAGTTTTATGTTCCTGTGGAAACTAATAGTTTGACGAACATCTGATATTTGTCTCTTTACATAGTTTTATGTTCCTGTGGAAACTAATAGTTTGAAGAACATCTGATATTTGTCTCTTTACATAGTTTTATGTTCCTGTGGAAACTAATAGTTTGAAGAACATCTGATATTTGTCTCTTTACATAGTTTTATGTTCCTGTGGAAACTAATAGTTTGACGAACATCTGATATTTGTCTCTTTACATAGTTTTATGTTCCTGTGGAAACTAATAGTTTGAAGAACATCTGATATTTGTCTCTTTACATAGTTTTATGTTCCTGTGGAAACTAATAGTTTGACGAACATCTGATATTTGTCTCTTTACATAGTTTTATGTTCCTGTGGAAACTAATAGTTTGACGAACATCTGATATTTGTCTCTTTACATAGTTTTATGTTCCTGTGGAAACTAATAGTTTGACGAACATCTGA